>JAXGGA010006231.1:0-71374 GCA_038373865.1 Uloborus plumipes
AAACGTGTTCTTTGACATGCATTTGTTGTTGGGATTGTTTTTAGATGAAGCATCCAAAAAATTTGGTTGAATCTGTCTCTAGTAAATATATTTGAATAAAAAGGAATGTAGCTGACATGATCGCGTGACCAGTACTCTTGCAAATTCGCCAACGGCATTGTTCCCATATTTAGTATCACGCCAATAAATGCCCACATTTCTTCGGTAGTCACACTGTTCCAATTTTGCCATATCGAATGCTGTGATAGCGTTTTGTTCTCTAACTTACTTCTAGCATAATTATTTGTTTCAGTAACGATTTCATTCACGAGTTCATCCGTAAAAAAGTTTGAAAAAGTCCAACGGTTCTTTCTTGTCTGCGTGTACGTGAGGTCCTACAGGAGTGTTGCCGGCTATAAATGGTATTCTTGAGGGTATTTCTTCTGATTCTGTACAACTAATCCATTCAGAACTGTCGGATCGTGGCTCCTCTGCAGCATCATTATCACTGTCACTTTCACTGTCTATTCTTCGAATCTTTCGTCTTCTTACACCCCTCACTTCATTGCTATCATCACTGCTTGCGTTCTCTCTATTGTCAACCTTTGCGAATATGGCTGTAATTTCCTCGTTTAGCGACTCTAAATCAAAGTTATCTTCACTCGAGCTTATTTCACTACTACCTTCCATGATGATAGGGGTCAGAAACTTCAACTTATCTAGTCTTTTCGCCACAGCTGTCAAGTACGAACTGAGGCCGAAAATGCAGTCCGGTTCGTGGTTGCGCACTAAGTTCAGATAAGCTATTCTTATCTCCGTTTGAAGGGATTTCCTCTCACACTTCAGTAGTTTACGCACAAAGAGCTTAGCAACCCGCGTCGAAGTAACAAAACGTAAACAGTCACCGCTGCGGACCGAATTACCGCAGCGAACGAAGTGGTGAGCGACGATCACCTCTCGAGTTGCGGCATCACACCACATGGTGAGTGAGAGTCACCGCTCGAGTGTAAAGGGCTAACATTTCTTTACATCGAATGTCTGGCATATTTTATTTAATTTGCATTTTTACTTATTATAAATATAATGTAAGAGATTTAAAAATCTGTCATCATTTTAACATTTTCAAATAAATAGATCAATCTAAATTTCTTTTAGTTTATAAAACTACATTTTGGATTAACTGTACATGATAGAGATGAAGCGTAAGTTTACGTAATCCAGCAATTGTTACAGATAAGATTGGTTTGGGTGATACAAGAAATAAATAACATGGGGAAGTTGCCCTGAGCTTAGCTGAAAAAGAGGATCCTAAAAAAGCATAGCTTAGCAACATTGGTGAATGATTGTTTTTGTCCCGAGGGGGAGGGGGAACGCATCTAAATTATTGCAAGCAAGTGTAAATGCCACCACAGATCTAGTTTTTAAAGAAGTCTTTTATACATTGATTCTTAAACTATTTTTACTACATTCAATAAACTTGCATAGAAAATACACTTTATTACATATTTTTTCAATTTTAAAACAACTTAATTTAAATAATAGGACTGTAAAAGCACTACTTATGTACTTAACCAAGAATGTACATACATTTTTATGTAGTTATTCAGGCCCCAGTAGGTGCACTAATTACTCTTATAATTTGTGCACAATTTCATGAAGGGCTTTATTTAAATTTTTTATGACATTTACATAAGCAAAACGTATGATAAAAAAACTGCTTTTACAACTTTTCTGGCATGTCTCTAAAGAAAGACATTATGTATTACTCGCAGAAGGATAGGTAGACTTTGAGGTTAAACTTGTTCATTGCTGATATTAGGAAAAACTAACGTGAAGAGCCAAGAACATATCACGATAAAGGTCAAGATTTACGGTCGCCACTCGCCACGTGGCGACCTAGTTTTCAAAAGTGGCGACCCCAAAAAATTTCAACAGTCGCCACTTTTTTTTTTTTTTTTGCTATTTGTATTTTAGATTCCAAGAAAAGAAATCCACACCAGTCCAGAGATGCATCAGTACAATAAGGCTCCCGAAAGAAAGATGTATTGCTTTAGAATTGCCCTTCATCAAACAAAGGGGAAAAACTGGGGAAGAAGTTTGTCTGGAGTTGCTGTGGGTAGGTGGAAACAGGTTTCCATTTCTCCCCATGCTGGGGGGAGAGCAGGCTCCTATTTCCTCCAACAAAGAACCCCTTGCTTGACAGACAGTTTTCTAGGAAAGAAGTTACGTGTGGGGGGGGGGGGGGATCGGGGAAGATCGTTTTTTGACCGGAAATACGAGTGGACATTGGACCTCGGAGTAAAAAATAACTATTGCTTTACTGAAAGAGAAAGTTAGCATTTATAATGTCCAATTCTTTTCATAGAAACAGACTGCAATGTTTTACCAATCCAAATATCTCAGTTCTATCTGCATCTGACACGTTTTTTACAATACAAAAAGGAAGTAATCAGAAAATATCTTGATATATACAATTTAGTATATTTGAATGCATTAATAAAACCAAAGCTTTTTTTTTTTTTTTCAAAGAGGTTTTTGTTCTAAGCAGATACTCTTGCAGCACAAGGTGCCCAATCAGGGTGAAAATTTTAAAGTTAAACACAGAGCTAATGTTAAAATTACAATCCATATAACAGGGAAAAGTAGCTTAGTTTAATAGATTTGTAATAAGTTGTTTGGTAGTTCTTAGTCCAATATCACTACCCAAGGAATAACGTTATAAAATCCTTGTTGCACCCATGTTACTATAAATTTAGTATATAATGCAATAATTGAAATTTCATAAAATAAATTTCTGGAAAAGAATTATTTGGTTTTTCACTTTACAAATTGCAACCCTTTGAAAGGATAAAAAAATCTGCTGCTCTTCTTGCATCTATCCCTATGCTTTCAAGGTCTTTTCTGTACTCTTAACTGATTATGAATTTTATAAAGAGAAAAATTAGGGGGATATATCAAATATATGAGGGAAAATTTATTTAAAGGAAAAATATTTTTGACCTACATTCCTGCTTACAATACATTGAAGAAGTAATTTGAAACATTGCTATTTTCGCAAACTAATGATTAAGTGAAAATTTCAATTGTTCATTAATAAGCTATGTTTTTAATATAATTGCAATTTAAAAATGTATTGAACAATATATGGTTGAATACTATGAAGTTTTGCTACTTCCTCAACTATTTGACTGAAATAGTTATTTTATAATTTAGCTATTCAAAATTATTGTTTGAATCATTAATATAGTTACAGATAGTGAAAAATTAAAGCTGTTGAATTTTATCATTTTGAAACATGCTCAACAGTGTACATTTCTCAAATTAAATTTTCAGAGCATTTGTATTTATACAACTGTTATGCATATATTTTTTTAATTACTAATAAATGTTTTTGAAGTATTGAGATGTGTAAAAGTAGATTGATTCCTAGGGGCCACAGTCAGTGGTACTTTAGAACTCGTAACTAATTACCTTGGAAGTTCTAGGTACGCAATACTTCTTGTAACTCCATGATTGATATAATGTATATTTTTTGTTAGCATTACTTTAGTATTAGCACCTTTATAATGTTTGATAGTTCCCATCACGAATTTTAAATAAAACATACTTAAAACATTTAAAGAGACAAATTTATATCCCCCCCCCCCCATTTTCGTACTAGGGTGGTATTTTCAAAACTCGGTAAAACTGGTGGCCACCAAGTTTTTTGAGTCTAGTGGCCACTGGCCACTTGAAATTTTTCTAAATCTTGAGGTCTATATCACGAATAAAGAAAAATTACATTTTTAAAGGCAAAATACAATGGTTAAACATATTATTTAAACTATATTAATAGAATAGTAAATTACTGATGTTTCAATACACAAATATTAAAAAAAAAAATTCTAAAATAAAATTTAATTCTTTCGTTTTAAAAATACCTGGATGAAAAGAATTTTAGAATGAATTTGTGCAAATTCTGCAGATTTTGTCCAACTTGAAGTAAATTTAAAGTTAAAGCAAAAATTGCAAAAAAATCTACTTTTTTCTGTTTAATAAGCATAATATGCAGAAACTTTAATTTTTGTTTTTCTAATTTGAAGAAATCTGCAAAATAGTATCTTTAGTTTCTGCAGAAGTTCTACAGCTTTCTGCAGAAAATTTTCAGAATTTTCCCTCACATTTGAACAGAATTGTTCTGCAGTTCAGATATCTGTTCTGTACATTAGATATGCCAATCCCAATATTAAGAAAAGGATTCAACCTTTAGGTTAACCTAACAATGTGTTTTATTTTAAATAATGAAGGAAATACAGTAATTTTAGACATTTTTATCAAAACTTATTTCAAAACAGGTACAATAGGTAGATTAATACATGAAGCTGGTGTTTGTACTTTTGTCATCAATTTGAAAGTTATTTTGAACTCAATTGGATTACATTTTTAATTTAATTAACTTATTATTTTTTAATATTTGGTATTCAGCTTTGGCTTAGAAAAATGACAAAGTACAACTGTTCTTAACAGCACTAATATCAATTTTCTATAACAACTAACTGTCTTGGAAAATACTTAAAGCATTCATAATAGATTAGCAGATTCTTACGTTATCAATCAAAGTGAATTTTGAGAAAATGTTTTTCAAAAAGAAATGTATAGCAACTTACTTTGAACATAGCTTGTCAGCCTTTTTAGCACAGTCATAACAAAAAATATGTTTACAAGGAATCTGGGGGGAGAAACAAAACTTGTAGCAAGAATTAAGGTACATGCATATATATTTTCAAATTCCAAATGTGTTTCAAGTGTTATTTTTTAAAAGTAAATAAATATATCCATGGATAAATAAAACAATATATTTTCAGTAATAAAAATCTTAAGTATTTAACAACACTGAATGACAAAAAAAAAAAAGTCATAAAGACCCAGAATAGAAGTGAAACTTTCGTATTTTACAGGAAAACATTTTAATTATTCATTGACTACTTTTGAATAGCCAATACAGTGTTTATCATTCATTTATTTACCATATAATTATACACATATGGACCGCTGGTAATGCAAAATTATCAACATCATTGGATCAAAAAGTGTTACTAAAGCCACTTAATACAGGATTTAGAACTAATGTTAAATCAGATCTTGCATCAGGTACTTTTCAAATGGATTTGAAGATTATCAAAGATTTATATCACTTTATTTAATTGTGTTACAAGACCAAAAGAAACATTTTAGGCTTCAAGCAATACACTGAATAGTGTGTTGATACTGATAGTATATTGAACACTAGTGTTCAGTGAGAAATATTACGCACCTTATAGAGTGTTCTATTTTTAATGGGAAATTCAATATAGCGTCAGTATATTAAAAGAAAAATTTAAAAAGGAAAGAAAAGCCACAGCACTAATTCTATAAAATTGATATATCACTAATAAATTTAGAAAAGACTCAATTAACTATAGTAAAAAGTTCAAGCAAATCATTTTGAAACAATTTTGTTAAACAAAAGTTTTTAAATTGAACACTGTAACTATTACCATTCTTCCATAATTTAAAATTGGTAAAGAGCATTTTTCACAGCAGTGAATCAAGGGATCAATGACTTTCTCTCCGATAAGGTTAACCTGCAATTATAAAAAACAAAGCATTCATTAAAAAATTACACTCATAACACACTCATGCACAAATTTTACTTTCTGCATTTCTTTGTTTTTGAGTGTTGAAATCATGGGTGCAAGTGTCTTGGATGCGTTGTCTGGCTCTAACAAGTTGACTTCCGATGGGATAAACTTTAAACGATACTATTTGTGGTGCAAAGGGCGACACAAGCAGGTTTACATCGTAATTTTTTTTTTGATTAAATTCTCATCTCAACGAGAAAAATAAAAAGCCCCTCGAAATTCCTTGTACAGTGAGCACTGTTTAATTGAATCAGCCACTTTAATAAATCAAATCTTCCAAAACAGACTGAGCTAATGCTTTAACATTAATAAACTACTGCATATTTGGAATCAAACACACCTCTTAAATGAATTAAGCTTATATGACTAAAAATTTCTCAAACAATTACCTCATCAGTACCTTCATTTTTTAGTAAATTAGGTTTATCTTTCATAACTAATGAAAAAGGAAGAGGGCAGAGTATTACACACTTCTAATGAGTTTTCTCAGGAAATGTTAAAGAAAACCACCGAGATGGAGAGGGAAATTATGGTATTTTTGCGTTTTAGGTTTTAATACAGCTTTGAGAGCAGAAAGTAGCATTAAAATTGGAGCAAATTTAGGAAATATAGGTAGTTTTATGAAAAAAAAAAAGAGTTTCTAAATTTCTTACTATCTATATTAGCTCAGGCAACACACAACAGGTAGAAACACCTCTAAACAGTATCTAAATCTTTGGTCCAGACCACTAGTCAAGCAACCCTTAATTTAGAACCCCTAAGGTCCTGATTAACAACAGGAAATTTGGAGGGCTTTGTAACCATAACAGATTTTAAATGCATCAGTCACCATCAGTCAACAATGAAGGTTTTCGGACAGCCCCCTTCAGTCAAAAACTGGGTGGTTGACCGATTCATCTATCTTGACCCTCAATTGCTTGCTATAACTTGATGGCTACTTTTAATGAAAAACTGTGGAAAAATACTGAAATGCAAGTTTTTTTTTCTTTTGTATGGTGATTGAAGAATAAGAATATGTAATAAGAATAGGGGCAATCGGGGTAATTTGGGTATAAGTTACTTTTTATTGAATAAAATGAAAACTAATCATTTAATACACTCACAAAAATTCAGTTATAAACATCATCCTTAAGTATCAGTATATGCTGAAAAAATGTTGCCAACACCCTTATTAAAATTGATAAAAAATACATTCACCTTTCTGGAGATGGCAATACAATGAAAACTAACTACTTCCAAACAGTACTGCTAATTAACTAGCTACTCTATGTTTTCCAAATGTGGATATGTAGACATTACATATGTTTGCTTTAACTTGTCATTAAATTGAAACATTTTTCATAATTAGTTTTTATGTAATTAATGATTTAAGAACATGGGGTAGTTTGGGTATACATTATATTTTACAATTCAGAAGGACAAACGATTAATTTAAGGAACTATAAAAATAGGGATTTATGTGCATCCTCACTACATAAGGCTTATATATGCTAAAAATGTGTTGACAACATTAATAATGATATTTTTTCCTGGATATTTGAACCTGGTTTACCTAAAAATAAATCTACAAAAAGCGTAAAGATGCGTCAATTTAAAAAAAAAAAGAAGACCTTTCCCAGCCTTCCACAAGCCACGTAGGATCATGGGTGTCCGTTAATTATCAAAGTGAATGTGGGAAAACACAAAAAGAATACAGGAAGCAAATAATTGCTTAAGATCCTGAAACTGCAGAATGCTATTGCATAAAATTTAAGAAAATGTAAAAGTAACGGTGAATGCTACATTTTTCTGGACAATGATGATATTGAATTTGTTAATATGGAACAGATTTCGGATGCATTTCCTGTTCCACTACTACAATGGAAGATTTTTCAAATTTTCTTAAATGTAACTAAAATCAACTGCCTGTCAATAAATTTGTCATTTTGTGCAATTTTTGCAGTATTTTCTGCCTAAAATTTATCTTAATATTTATAAAAATTAATATTCATATCATCTAATTACACTAGTCGACAAATTTTCACTTTTTTTCCCTAACAAAGATGAAATTAACTGTTTTTGACTAATTTTGCAGTGTAGAATTCAAAAATAATAATAAAATAGCTGTAGCACGTACAGTTTTTTTGTTATGAATTTCTAAAAAGTACTGAGCATAATTGAAAAAACCATATCAAACACACTTTTTTTCAAAAGGAAAGAATCATAATATTAACTCCTAACTTTTTTTGAAGTTTCACGAGAGACTCAAAGTTCAAAATCATGACCACTAATAGCAAAGAAGGGGTTTCTTAGGGGGGTGTACCCCCTCAAAATGAGCAAAAAATCACCAAAAATGATCTTTTCATTCTTGTTTTTTTAAAATGACGTTTTAAAAAAAAATTTCAATGTAAAATCAGAGGATAGGACCCCCTCCTATGATTCCTTCCAAAAAAATTTTCGCGATGTAAAAAATAAAAAAAATAATAATAACCGATTTTATGACTGTCGCACGCTAAATACGAGACACATCGCAGGTCTTCAGAAAGACGGCGTATTCTGGCTGGTTCTTATGTAAAATTATCTCCAAAATCCAAATATGGCCCCTTTCCTCTCCATCACTCTCCACTTCTTGCCGAAGGCTCCGCCCCCCTCTGATACAAATACCGTAAATACTTTAGCTGGTATTTAGCATGCGTCAGTCATAAGATGGTTTATTTTTTTTTAATTTTATTTTACAGCACGAAAATTTTTTTCGGCATAGGAATAATAGGAGGGGGTCTTATACTCTGATTTTACACCAGAAAAAAAATTTAAAACGTCATATTAAAGAAACCAGAATAAAAAGATACTTTTTCATGATTTTTTGCATATTTTGAGGGGATACACTCCCCTCGTCCCCCCTTTTTGTTATCGGTGGTCATGATTTCGGACTTTGAGTCTCCCTTCACCTCCAAAAAAATTTAGGAGTTAATATTTTGCTCCTTTTCCTTCCAAAAATAGGCATTTGGTGCGAAAATCATAAAAAATAGTAAAAAATTATTTTTTTTATTACGGAAAATTGAGACGTGGTGGGACTTTTTTACTTGCAGGTATTTAAATAACTATATGAATACGTAATAAAAATAATAATTTGGTTGTTGTTAGTGAACCACTGTCGACCAGTGTTATGTATAATATATCTATATTCAATGTAAGTTTGAAACAAGCGAGTAAGATAGTTGTTAAAACCATGCTTTGCTCTCTAACCATTACTATACCCAGATTAACCCAACCACGGGGTAATTTGGGTATAGTGAAATTTATGTTTGCCATTAATATGAAAATAGGTCTATTAACTTGAAATTTAAAAAACTATTCTAGAAAGTCACAATGCTAAGATGAAACCAGAAAAAGAAAAGTACAGTGAATTCTCACTTATACACCACCTCATTTATGGGCCTTTTTCACTTATCCGACGATTTTCAATAGTTCCAGCACTTTCCATAGCAAAACTATGGTAGTATCATTCGTTTATGCTAAGCTCTAAAGATAAATATTTCACTTCTGCGCCGAATTTTTCGTAAAATGTAAAAAAAATAATTTATTTCCTTTAAGAAATAAGCATGTTTCTTCACTCTCCTCTTTTATCTTTCGCCTTTATTGCTCACGGAAGGCCTTTTTTCCGTATAAACTAGAGTTCGGATATTGACAATTATCTATTATGTATCGTTTTAAAGGGAACAATTTGTGATTAGGTACGTTACAATTTTTGTTTTCTCTTTATCATTGTAGTTACGCCACAGTAATTGCCAAACCGTAGTAATATGTCCTTTTTCTATAGAAACTTTCTTGTTCATGCTCTCATTAGAACTTATGTTGCATTTTAGACCTTTAAATAGGCTTGCTCGCTTATGCGTCTCTCTCAGTTATGCACCTTTTTCTGTTGGTCCCTTGGGTCGGCGCATAAGTGAGAGTTCACTGTATGTACAAATTTACTACATGACTGGAAAGTTCCAAACACGTCATTTTTATACCCAAATTACCCTGACCCCCCCCTTAACATTTCAAGATAAAATCAGTTCAAAAATTCTTACCTTGTGATCCCAACGTAGTTTTTTATTTTGATGCAATGGCTCAGAAAAATTCCTGTCCATAGGACTAAAAGCTGGAGCTTCTAATTTTGAAATAACTTCATCCAGATTTGATTCTCCAACTAGAATTAATTGCAATAACATATTTGAAATGCGATTTTGCAAAGAAACATACTATTTAATGTGCTAATTTGAATTCAGCAGCTATGAAAAATCAGGATACATTTAACGTATTCAACAGCTTCTTATGATTATGAAAACCTTTGTTTAAGACAGGGGAACATACTTAAAAAACAATGAGGGTGGGCAGAGGTCTCGGGGGTTTAAAAGTATCGAATCTCTCACAGGGGAAGGGGGTGAGGGCCTCCGACTGAAAATTGTCAGTTTTTTGTTCCTTGAAAATGGTGAAACTAGTAAATCATTTCTTATAGGGGGAGAAGATCAGGGGGCTTCCCCGGGAAAGTTTTGAAATTTTAGTTTTAAAATGCAGTTTTACGTGGTTTTTGGGGTGATGTTATAAAGAAAGGTACAGGGACTCGGAGCAAATTTTAAGAAATTGAAGTTTCAACAACAAGACTGTAGTACGTGTTTCTTGACATGGTAACAGATGGAGCTCGGGGACCGTTTCTTTATCAGCTTTTGTAAAATAGATCTAAATTGATTCCTATAACCCTTCTAATTTTTTGAAATGAAAATTCCAAAAACGCAATTGCAGGCAGACAGTCAATATTTAACAGGAATGGGAGCAGGGCCATTCCAAGCGAAGAGGGAGCAAGGGCCAACTTTTTCAAGCCCCCCCCCCCCCCCCACCTAACAAACACACACACAATGAAATCAAGATGGTCTTCGAACATTTCAGGACATAGTAAGTCTTTGTTTAAAGCCACCTAACTCGCCACAACTGTACAGTCTTGTATAATATAGAGGAACGTGTGAATGATGTTCACTGAAAGTTTTAGGCTCTGCAGAAAATTTTCTTGAACTAATAACGTTAATTTAACAAAAATAATAAATACGAAATTAAAAAGAATCCCACAACTTATTTCTGCTTTTCCAGAATAGTTTCCTTTCTATCACTATCATAAAATTGAATTTCTTCATAAAATGTTCAACTAAAAGGCAGCTCTACATACAGGAACTTTTTCATCAAAAAATGAAAATAACAATAATGATCATGTGATAGATACATTGTTTAAAATTGTTAAGGTATGTTTCTTCAGTTAATGAAAAGTAAGCATAAACTATGTTGGTGCAAATGTTTTAAAAAATTATTTACCGTCTTTTTCTTTAGCTTTTTCAAATAGCTTTGACAATTTAAAATATTTTTCATATTCATGTCAAATCACAAATTTTAAAGCGGGGGGGGGGGGGGGGGGATCTTTTGACTATAAAATAACTAAATAAAATCAAAAAGTTTCTATAAACTAAGATAGTCCTCAGACAATGAAAAAAAAGCAACAGCCCAAATTACATGCACATATATGCATGGTTTTTTTTCATACTATAAGCTAAATTCTTGAAATGTATACCGTAAGCATACTTTCAACTAACACACCACTCAAGAGCTGAAAATGCTTTTACGACAATGGAATAGATATTTAAACAAACTATTATTAAACAAAGAACTAATCAGAAAAGGAAAAAACATGTAACTGGAATTCAAGAAAATTTCTACATTGGAATTAACTTTAAAACAAATGCTAAAACTAAAAATTAGAAGTTGTAGAAAGTACTGGAAAAGTTTTAGAAAACAATCACCCCTGGTACGTAAAATGACAGCAGTTTATCAGTCCAAAACGATAATGGCGGGAAAAGCGGAAGATTTGGACAGGTGAATGAAAGAACTGTTGTTTTTTTTCGGTTTCATCATCCATAGGGTCATTCAGGGGGAAAAATAATTTTCTTCCTCCAGCCCTCGTACGGCATCGGTACTGAGCGACGATTTTGATGGTCGAAAGAAAAGTTCAAAGGATATTTGTCACTTAGTCAGATTAAAAAAAAAAAAAAAAAAGTGACCAAAAAAGTGACAAAATCAATATTTTCCCCAAAAAAGTGACAAAAAGTGACTTTTGGCCTTCGAAAGTGACTTTTGGTGACCAATGAAAAAAAAAGTGACTTTTAGTGAAAAAAGTGACTTGGTGAGAGCCCTGCTTTAAATGCAAAAAGAGAAATCTTTTCGCCATATTCATTCACGCAAAAACAAACCGCCAAATGCACTCTCCTCTTATAATTAGAGCTCAATAGTAATAACATTGTTTTTCCCAGTCAAATATGTATGCAAAAGTCAAATTGCAGTCTTCATTAAGTTAAAGGATGCATTAATTTTAAGATAAGTCACAGAAAATCCCAACAAGGGCAATAAGTAGATGCATAGGAAACATAATTAAGGTTCTGGTCAATTAGGCAGGGACGTCATTTCAAGTTTTTCCAGGGGGGGGGGGGCAAAGGGTCCAAACTAGGGATGGACCGGATATCCGGTATCCCGCCTATTCAACTGATTTTTTTTAACTGTCCCGAATCCGGTGATATCCGATCCGGCTGACCACTCAGGATACGGATATCCGGTATTGATGGGGGAGATATCCGGAATTGATATGAGGGTTATCCGGTATGATGTGAGGACCCTATCGAAAATTTTCTTTTGCGAAAATCCCAGTTAAAAATTTCATCATTTGATAAACCTTTTAGATGATGTAATTACTTTTCACGTTTCCTTTACCAATGTTTGCTTCTAAAACAAAAATTACATGTTATACCTCCCACTTTGTACTGGACGTGGAAGCATTCTGTATACTGGACTTTTCACGATTTCCAGATAAAATATAATTGTCTTTAGCTTTTTAAAAATATTTTAGTTACAATATTTAGAAAAAAAAGCTACAAACCATCAAGGACTAACGTGCGACAAAAGGGTGGGAAAAACTTAGGCTCATATTGTTAGCTCAAAACAATAATCGCCGTAGCTTTTACTATAAATTTTCAAATTAATCTATTTATTGAATTCTTTTATTTTTAGTTTTCGTAATTTTAACAAAAAATGCATTCCATTAACACAAAATGATGTTGTAATAGGATATTTTTTACTTTGCCTTGATTATATTGCTTTATTATAATAGAAATCACATACAATAAACTATCCAACATTAGATAAAGTGTTCAAATCTGTTCCCAGGAATCATCACAACTTAGCCACGTTTTTTTTCCTTTCTCTTCTTTTTTTTTTAAAGAATTTAAATGTGAGTAAAGAAACTTTGAATCTTGTTTTTTCTGTTCTTTCTTTTTTTCTAAACATTTCCTTTCAGAAAAGATATTTTTCTGCTGTTAAAATCTGTTCACGTCTATCACGCTGCTCTGTAACTCCTCGAGAACATGTTGAACATGACCCTTAATAATATTCAATCAAGTCTCAATGACTTAAAGCATTATAAACTCAAATACACCTTTATGTTTGTTTTCATTCAATCCAAAATTCTTGAAAAGAGGATAGGAACTGCTTATAACTCGAACTACCAATAACTCTAAGCTTTTAGTTGGTCGCTTGGGACTTCGAGTTATCAAGACTTGACTATATTTGAGATGTTAATTTGCATCTTAAGAAAGTTAATCTTTATTTTTTAGAATTTTAGTAAAATTTTCAGTTAATTATTTCAAAAATATGTTTATTAATTTATGTTTTTAGTGAACATTTTTAGAATATTTTTTTATAATAATAATAATAATATATGGGTCACTTCAGCGAAAATGGTCCAAATCAGTCCCAATACGTCAGAATTTTGATAATCAATTTTAATATTTATCACCAATTAATTGTATTTTTTTTATTTGTTATCCATTTAATTGTGTGATATCAAGTGTTACTTATTTGGGCATAAGGCATTTATAAAGGACTCAAAAAAAAAAAAAAAAATCGTCAGAAGAAGGAAAAAATGACATCTCAGCTTCAAGTTGCTAGGACTTAAAAGGCAATTTAAGATTAAGCTGAAATGCAACAACAAAATTAATTGCACTGCACAGCACAAAAAAAAAAAAAAAAAAAATGCTTCTAATACCCTTTCTGCTGATTTTTATAAATGTAAAAAAAAAAAAAAATCTTGGGAAAACATTTATCTTCGTCCCTAGATTTTTTATGCTCTGAGTTGTCCACTGTGTTACCAGCCTTTCAGAAATAAAATAAACAATTACATTCAATCTGATAGTTTTTTTAAGAAGTGTAAGTAGAATATCTTTTGTGATTACTTAGACATTGAGCTATATAGTCAGCAACTAAGATGAGTCCAATTCTTTTCTGATGATAGTTAATTTGAACTGCTGGATGTCCATTCTGTTACAGTTGCATTAATAGTGAAAAAAAAAATTTTTTCTTAAAATTGCACACAATAAGTTTTAGGATGTTAAGTTATTTTATATCTGTTCTGTAATTAACGTTTCTTTACGATTAGAAAGATATTTTTAAACCCCAATTTTTCTTCTCTGTTAGTGTTACACAAAGTAGTCAAAATATTCAAAACGCCTTCATGAATGACTCACATACAAGCCATTTATACATTATGCACAAATAAATAGAGAATAATTTTTAAAACATTTAGTTGGCGGCAATAATTTAATTTGATAAACTGAACTCGACAATTTCAAACATGATATGTACCATTTTCGTTGGAATTACTCATACTTATGTACATTATATAAATATATATATATATAATTAGAAATATAAAACTTTGCGAAAAAAAACTTGTTAAAAACAGAAGTAAAGATAAAATTCCCAAAAGACCCTGGGGCCTTTATCAAGGGCACTCCCCTAGGGTATTCTAATTAAAAATATGTCTGCTACCAGTTTCAAAGAGCTGCCACAGGCACCTTCTAACCTGTGTGGTGAAGTTTATTTTTTTGTTCTATAAGATTCTTCAACTACTTTGTTTATGTTAATATATATATATATATATATATATATTAAAAAAGTGAATGTGTTTAGCATGACTCTTAATGTATTTAAAACGATAATTTGCATCTTTTATGAATATGCATCTTAATTTTTCGGAACTAAAGTAAAATTTAAAATTGATTATTTTAGCATAAGTTTATTATTTACTTTTTTTTAACGCACTGGTCCTGTTTTAATGTTTTCATAACTTGCATGTAAAAAAATTATGCGTGTATTATTCTTTAAAAAAATTTCAAGGCAAAATTTTGTTTTATATTATTGCAAAATTAGAAACAAGAAATTGTGTTACTTTGTAATGAAATTTAAATTAATATAACTAATACTATATGCATTAATTTGAAAAAAAAAAAAAAAAAAATCGTTTACTAAGCTTAGTTTTTTTTTTTTCTTTTTGTAAATCAACTATCATGTACACGATATTGAAGAAAGATTTAATGACCATCATTTATGCAGAAACTTATTGAAATGATATCTGAAACAAAAAAGTTTTAAGTTTAAGAGAAGAATACCGTAAAGTCAGGTTACTTGGACACTAAGGGGTTACTTGAGCCCATTACAGTAAAATGATAAAATCTAGGTTTGGTACTTATTAGTTGAAGACTTGCACGTAGTTCCTCGTTTCTCCTCTAGGTAGAAGCACTCTGCAGTCTCTAATGCTAGTACCAAACCCAGATTTTATCATTTTACTGTGGGCTCAAGTAACCTCCTTGTGGGTCCAAGTAATCCAACTTTACGGTAATTAAGTTTAAACTACAAGTACATACAGAAATATTTTTCTATCAATTTTTTAAAGTTTACCTCTTTTAAAGAAAAAATGTAGAAATAAACACAATATGCTCGTGTTTCATTTCATATGTAGTGCTACTCGTGTACAATAAAATATAGAGGCTTTAAAAATTATATTTCAATGTATTTAACATGTTCTTAAAGAAATGATGCGCACGGCTCGCAGTAGACTTTTTCAAAATTTTAGGGGAATTTTAGGAACATTTTGACAAAATTTTAGGAAAATTTTAGGGGTAATTTACGATTTTTTTTGACTAAAAATAGGCCCCTAATTATAGTACCCGACAAAACAAACTGAAAATGCATATTATTTATTATAGCATAACTTCCAACTTTCAAACACTTCCACAAAAAAAAAAAAAAAAAAGAGTCAAAACTAAAAAAAATAATGTTTGAATGTTATATAACTGCTAATAAGCCAGAAGGCACTTTAACTTGCAGTCATGTTTTCAAAATTTTCCCTTTC
Source organism: Uloborus plumipes (assembly GCA_038373865.1). Lineage (NCBI taxonomy): Eukaryota > Metazoa > Arthropoda > Arachnida > Araneae > Uloboridae > Uloborus > Uloborus plumipes. The sequence continues at coordinate 15,883 of JAXGGA010006231.1, forward strand.
AAAGATAGGCATATGTGAGTTTTTCCATTTGATCAGCTTCTACAGACATTGATTCCGTTCAGCAATTACTTCCATAATGTTTAACTACAACAGGTTTCTATAGCAGTTTTTAAACGCTATTTTACTAGACCCAGAGATAATATTTATTCTTTAAACTCATTAATATTTTCGTTACTTCAACAAATCTGCGAATTGTTATTGTTATTTTTTTTTTTTCACTTTTTCCAATAACTTTGTTTTCAAATATTTTCTTCATCATTTTTCTTCTTATCTAGTAAAACAGTTCGTGAAGTTTACCCATGTAACCTGTTATGTTCTATGTTACGAATCGTAACCCATCTTGCATCACCAAACAATTTTTAGTTAATAATTCTCTTCCCCCCCCCTCCCCATATTTTCAAATGTAATGTAAGGAACTAAAAACAATTGATTTTCTGTTGCCGGACAACTTTAGAAAATCTTAAGGTGTAAAATGTTCTGCATATATCATTAAGTTATGCCACAGCTTTATAAATTCTATTAGTTGCGCTTAATGCACTCTGATTTCAAAGTTTCAAGATTATCTTTAAAAAAAACTGCTTGTTAATATTTTTCGTCAGTTTTTTAATTTCCAGAAAAGTTTCCTATGCATAAAGTTCTTCAGACCCACAATAATCTTTTGTTTCGAAACCAGAGTAGCGTAATATTAACTGTATTGTCAAAAGCCCATATATTTGCTTTCCAACTCTGCCTTCTTGCCCCCTATATATATTCAATTTATATTCAATATCACAATACATTATGTTGTGATATTTCAAGTAGTGTAAACATTTCTGAAAATCAGATTAAGCTGAGGCTATAATTTTATACATGCTTCCTTAAACTCTCAATAAATAAGACGTGATAAGTAAATGCATTTTTAAAAGCAGATAAAGTATGCAAATGGTGAAGAAAAAACTGTTGAGCAAAAATTTGAAAGAACTGTAGGAATAAGTAATAATTATAATTGACATAATAGCCCTAATTTTGAATAAAAAATTAAAGTAAGAAAAAAAAATATATATATATCTTTACTAATATATAAAGCTGTAGAGTTTGTTTGTTTGTTTGTTTGAACGCGCTAATCTCAGGAACTACTGGTTTGATTTGAAAAATTCTTTTTGTGTTGAATAGTCCATTTATCCAGAAAGACTTTAGGCTATAGTTTGAAAAGATTCGATAAGCGATTCGTTTTTTATTCGAATTCAAGGCAATTTTCTCATAAATCGCCGAATACTGGGGTTAAAAATTACTTGCACATATTAATGTTACATATCGTTGGAAGCAGAAAATTTTTGTCCGTCCTATGCAGTTTGTTCCGATTCTCTAACTTAAACACAGCACGAGTTATTCAATTTTTAAACTTGCCTTTTGCAAGGCTTCACCCGATTTCTTGCAATACTTGGTTCATTAAAACCATCAATAAAAAATAAACTAATTATTCCACAGTTTTGATTTTTACGCCATTGGATAGAGCGATATTTTAAACCCCAGAATTGATTCGACTTACAGTCGAAGAACCAAGCTTTTATCTCCACTTGAAAAAAAGATACAAGCGCTTGAACTTTGAGTTCGAAAACCTCTTTCCTGATCAAACTATTAACGTTTTATTGCGTTGCTATGGCGACATCTTTTAAATTCATTGTTGGTGTCCTTTTCTTCATTTCGTTTCTTAAAAGCATTTCATTTCAAGGCAAATAATGCGATCGTCCGTGTTTCACTTGAATTCCTGCATACTTAATGGCTTATATTTTTTTTCTGGTACCATTTTGAAAATGTGTTTCAAATTAAATTGTAATTCATGTTTTTAGCAGGGATTTATTTTTTGGCTGCGATCTAAATATTAAAACAACTTTTTTGTTTGGAATTTCGCAATTAATGTTACAAGAAGAGAGCAGTTTGGAAATATTTGTTTTTGGTAGGGAATTGTATTTGTTTATTAGGAAGAGTGTTAAATATGTGCTACTTGACATTGTTTTTATTCCTGAGGAAGCATGTGCAAATAATGCGATTGACTTTTTTATGCGGGAAAGTTTTTTAGCGAGCCGCTTTAGCGGGGAGTAGTTTTTTGAAACCGGTTTCGCTAAAACTTTCCTCCCTCCTTTAAATGCGAGCCGCCTTGGCGGCGAGTAATTTGTTTTATAAGTTTCCTTACTACTTTAAAGGCGAGTCGCCTTGGCGGCGAGTAGATTGCTGAAACTTTCCTCGCTACTTTAAAGGCGAGCTGCCTTGGCGGTTATATATCATTACTGAAACTTTCCTCGCTATTTTAAAGGTGAGCTGCCTTGGCGGTTATGTATCATTATATACCGCCTTGACGGCGAGTAGTTTATTTAAATTTTCATCACTACTTTAAAGCCTGTGCAACGCCGGGCCCTACAGCTAGTACATATATATATATATATATATATATATAAATATATAAATAAATATATATATATCTCATTGGCTTAGTACAATTCACATATTTTTAGAACATTTGCCTAAGTTTACTAGATCTGTTGTATACCACGATTCCTGAATTTTAATGCTATACCAAACATCCTTCTCAACATTTTAAATTCATTTAATTTTTCAAAATCTTTTTTGAACCGAAAACAAAGTTTCAAAAAAAGTGATAATACGTTTTATAAATGCTCATGGTTTTAACTGATTCAGATGCAACAGGATTCTCATTTTTGAATAGGTTGACATGAAATGATGAGCCTGCAAATAATCTAAAAACAAAAGAAAATTAAGCAAGGTGCAAACTAATGGTAAGAATAAAATTATCGATATCTAAGTGGTGAATTTTCGCAGTAAACTAAAATGAACGAGTTTTATAGAAGCGGATGCAAACAGATTGCGAAATTCGCAAATAATCGAGCTTAGGAACGTAAGAAACCAACTAAAACCAAAAGTTTTCACAGGCAGGTTCTGTTTTATTCAGGTAGAATGGTGAAACAGCTGTTTTAAAGATTAAATAGTTCGTTTTTAAGAGGAAGAATTTTAAGTCTGTCCAAAAATTAAAAATAGTGTGAAGAATGCGTTTTTAATGAAAATTTTTGTAAAATGTCTATTTATCCCACTAAATATCTAGGGGAAAATTCGTTTTTGGCAACAAAATACTTTCAGAAAGATATTTTAAGTTCCCATAAAGAGTTCCTGTAAATTTTCTAGTTTTTTTAGGAATGCCCCAAAATTTTAGTACAATTTTAGGAGGTCTGAAATTTTTTAGGAAATTTAGGAATTTTAGGGGGAATGCGAGCCCTGGATGCGTGGAACAACTTTGATTTATTGTATTGAAGCTGCATTTCATAAAAATAAGCAAACATGCTATGTAACTGTAATACCAGATATCCGGTATCCGGTACGTGATGATCCACCAGATATCCGATATCCTGCAAAATCACTATCCAGTCCATGCCTAGTCCAAACACAATGCAATTTCACCGGAAAACATCAAAAACCACGCCTACTTATATGTAAATACATTGATTTCTCAAAGCCGGGGGGGGGGGGGGGGGCAATTGACCCCCCTGCCCCCCTAAATGACGGGCCTGCAATTAGGGTAGATTGGGGCAGAGGGGAGGGGAGGAATGCTGATCTGGTACTTCCTGTAAATGCATAAAGCGACAATAGCCAAATTTTTTTGACCTTTTTTCAGAAAATTAGCCCCAAATCTCCTATTTATACCTTAAAATGACAGTTACGACTTCCTTAAAAACCTGGAGCAGGAATCACCTACGTACGAAACAAAATACTAACTTATTTCTTTCAAAAACTTCACAGGATGCCTTCCAACTAAAGCACTTGAAGAAGTGCTTAAGTTTGGTTTGACCAAGTACAAACTTAAATTAAAAGCAAGACTATCACATTGCGCTTAATTAAATGACTGACACATAATTACATTGTTTATCCGATGCAGGTTCAGAAGGGGGGTCAGTTGTTTCTTCAGTATCATCTTCTTCCTCTGCAGCACCCGAAATCGACTTTTTTGTTGATCCTCGTCTGCCTCTACCACCTCTACGGCCTCTTCCTCTACCCTTTCCTTTTAACTTCAAAGAAATATTTTTTCTTACTCCTTGAGCTTGAGCAGACCCTACGTTGGTTTCAGAATATTCCAAGTCGTCCGCTTAAGTTAAAGATAAATGCAAATAATTAGATACATCTTATTGACAACTGTACGCAGTTCATATATTTCAAATTCATTTCCAGTAAAAATATAGGAAAAAAACTGTCACATGAAAGTGAAAAGAAGTTTTAGAACAAACAGATAACAGACAGAAAATAAAATTGATGAGAAATTTCAATAAGATATAAATTAAATGCAGGAATTTATATATTACTTACTTTCATCCGCCATAGCGCCGCTAGTTGTGGTCACAGTTAAGCAATAAGTACATGAGATGACACTAATTAAGAATAATTACAAAAGACAAAGATAAAACACTTATTAGTCCAAAAGCTACCTTCTGGTAGGATTTTTCCACATGTAATTAAGTATTTAATTCTTTTCTTTGCTTACCCAAGAATGAAATGAGATATACCCAATTATTGATTCAGATTAACTGTAGCACTGTGACCGTCTAGAATAATTAAATCTCCCAAAACAATCAAAATTTCGAAATTAAAATATTTTTCTTTAAAAATTGAACGTATGAAAAATATACGTTAGCAAGGACCTTATAAATTTTAACAGAAAGAGATAAAGTTTTGTCAACGATGTAAGAATTACGTTTGAAGACCGCCAAAAACAAATCTGCATTTATTGGAAATAAAATCTTTTTGATGCCTGTTATGCTAACTCTCAAATATAGCTGAAAATAACTTAAAAATGGGCTGCTATTATCTACTTTGTGAGTGAAAACATCTTATTATCTCTTTTTAAATTTCACACGAATATGTTATATTATCTCTCTGGTTATACACTTCACATCGTTATGTCATCTTAAAGTACTTTTAATGTAAATCGAAATGTTTTACTGAAAGACCTGTTATCAATTCTCTATAAGACTGAAACTAGAGAGCTGAACTTTTAATTTTATATTTTGATGGAAATTTTTTGCAATGAGCGCATGACATCATTTTCGGATGCTAATTGTAGTCAATTAATTTTTAATAACCTCTGGAATTGTAGCAATTTTTTTGTTTCTTTCTAATGTTTAATTTATGAGCGTACTAAGTTTGACTCCTTTCTTAGTGTAGTGTTATCTGGGCTTGCCGGATTTCAGATAAGTTAAGAATGTTCAACCGGGGCATCGAAATCTCTCCAACCTCTCAACGTTGGTTGTATTCAACTGTACACGCCCTTGGCTGGTTTTTACAGCACGCTTATAGTTTGTTTGCTTGTTGTATAGTTCTCAATACTGAATAAAGGGTTACTAATTATGAACCTAATTCAGAGGAAATAATCAATTGCATAAGTATATTAAGTTTCATTTTATTCTTGCACGTTAAGTATAAAAAAAAAGCATTTTAATTTATTAACAAATATTTTAACAACATATACATGCAATTTTTACTGACTAGGACTTAAATTTTTTTTTTTTAAATTTTAAATCCTGTAAAAATTTTCAGACTCAATGTTAATTTTACGTGTTAACGTAACGAATGATAAAGTAAATTATCCAAACATCCTTCACAGATAATTATGTTTAGACTTTTAGATCATCTGTAATCAGTGATGTGTACTGAGTACTTGGTAAATACTCTGTACGCCAATGCCGACTGCCGAGCAGTTATAAAAATTGAATATTTTCTAAGATAATGAATTTTTTCAGTATTTTGCTATTGGGCCATTTCACGGTGTTTGTGATATAGGGGTGTCTGTAACAAAATTTTTATATATATTGAAAAATTACATTCTAAAGTATATGAATATCATATTGTTTTCATAGTTCACTTTATATTATGTTTATAATTGCACTCAGAACATTGAAAATGCAATTTTCACTGCTACGGACTGCACATTGAATTTTTCTTTAAATCTGGCTTAAACCGATTTTTAAGCCAAAACTGGTACTTGAGACAAATAAAGTAAAGGCTCACCTCTAATATAGCTAACAATTTTAATCAAAAAGTGCGTTTTATAAAAAATTATGGTTTGTGAAAATGATGACTGTAGAGTCCGTAACAATAATTGGAATAAAAGTTTAGTTTTTAAAGAAAAATTCAGTGTAGAGTCCGTAACAGTGAAAATTGCATTTTCAATGTTCTGAGTGCAATTACAAACATAATATAAAGGGAACTATGAAAACAATATGATATTCATATACTTTAGAATGTACTTTTTCAATATATATAAAAATTTTAAACTTTTAAAGTTTTGTTACGGACACCCCTATGTCAAATACAGTGAAATGTACCTATTGCGTTATTCACAAATAATACAACTGTGTTCCATGATATTAGCTATTGCATACGTTCTTTCACAAATTGCAAATTCTCAAATGTGCATTTGTGTGTAACTATCTTTTCCATATCACATATTAGTGCGTTAAAGTCACCTTTGGTCAGGAACAGTTTAATAGGATCCCTAAGATGAATATAAGAAACATTTAAATCATATTCCAATTTATTTTGAATCATTTAAGAACTTAAGATTACGAATTTTTTAAACCTATATGTTAGATTCAAGTTTTTGGTATGGGGATAGAAGAAAATTAAGTCACTTTTATGATCGTCGGAAGAAAGTTGTAACTATTTTGTGTCAAGCAATATTTAGGTAAAAATGAAAAATGCTGTGAAAATATTTTAATAATTAAAATTATTGTATTTTAAACTGTAGTGCAATAAGTCATACCGAGAACTTGGTACTCGGCCGAGTGTTCAAAGGTTGAATACTCGGTACTCTCGGCCAATTTCCTCAGGAACTAGCAATAGCTAATAAAAGTAATTTATTAGAAGTACATTTTTGTCATACGGTTCGACAAGCTTATGTTTTTAATAGATTTAATTTTAGAGCTAATACACCATGCTGATTTTTGAACACAGTAAAATGGCTGGATTTACTTCTGTTATTTAAGAAGTGGAGGGTATAGATTGGCAGAGGCAGATCATATGATGCATAATAGTTAAGAAAAAAGCAACATTCTCCGATGCGAATCATCTTTGTCTTTTTTAAATTTTTTTTACTAAAGTATGCTTTCATTGAGGTTGATAAAGAAAATAAAGATATTCAAAGTGAACATAAGCAACATAAGAGAAACGGGCCTAACAGCACACAGTACGATTATTTTTACTAATTTTGATTCAATATCAATGATCTGTAATCAAAATCCCAAAAGGCTTGGTCTAGAGCATTTCCGGTTTAATATTCTGTACTGTAAATGTGTTCATAAGCATTAAGTACTGTATAAATATTGCTGAAATATTCTTTCTTGTTTTTGAAACTTTAAATTTCTGAAAGGGAAAAATATTTAAATATATTTTCATGTTATGACAATTTATTAATCTTGTATGCATTATTACTTACATGATTTGTTTCTTCATTTTAGGGTATCTGCTAGCTCTTTGTGCTTTTCAAGATTCTGTTGAATTTGAGTCTTCGAGCATGAATCTAACAATGAATATCTCTAGTGCCAAAGAAAATGCCCTTCCATTGGTGAGTAAAAATTTGACTACTTAGCATGGAAAAGATTTACATTATTGCTTTCACATGAGATTTTGATACATTATGAATAATTCAAGTTTTTCAGCACTAAATGATGACCCTGATTTTTCTATTTTCACATCTACACCTGTATCCAGAAAGTCCCTTAGGCGGTGTAATAATAATGAAAGTATACTCAATCCATGCAGTATAACTTATGAGTTTCTTGGAGATGATGATTTATTTGAAAATATTTGTGCTGAAGACCTCAACGATAAACCAGATTGCATTGCTTTAGAAACTGTTGGTAAAAGTGACAATTTACAGGGAGAAGTTAAGGTTAAACAAAAGGAAAATGCTATTCAATCGAAACCAGTCACTGATGTGAATAATTCATTAATTTGTCAGTCGCAACATCCAGAAACTAGCTCATTTTCTCAACAGAAAAGAAGAGAATCTAACTCATGGCATAACTGTAGCATTCCATCTTTGTCATTAAATAGCAATTTCAATGAAGATTCACCTAGTGGAAGTGACAGCTTCACTGCACACATCATTAAAAAATTGAAACAAAATGCTTCTACTGGTCCTAAAAGTCCTAAAAGTTCATTGTCTTCTCAAATAAAACGCACAAGTATCTTATTTGGGCTAGATGAAGCTCAAAAGCTTCATGAACAGCTTTCTCAAAGTTCTGTTGGCCCTTTTTATGGTTTGCCTTCTACTTTACCGGATTTGTTGCGAACTCACAAGGGAATTGATGAGTTATATGTTTGGCAGCAGGAGTGTCTCACTTTGCCTGCCGTGAAGCAGAAACGAAATCTCATATATTCACTCCCCACTAGTGGGGGGAAAACTCTCGTTGCTGAAATTTTGATCATGAGAGAACTTTTGTGCCATTTGAAAGATGCAGTTCTAGTTTTACCTTATATTTCTCTAGTCCAAGAAAAAGTTAGAGGTCTTTCTCCATTTGCTGTTGATTTAGATTTTGTAATTGAAGAATGTGCTGGCATCAAAGGTACCATTCCCCCTCGCAAAAGGAGGAAACGCCATGTTCTGTATATCTGCACAATTGAGAAAGCACATTCTTTGGTAAATTCCTTGATTGAAAATCACAGGATGTCTGAAATTGGCCTTATAGTAGTGGATGAACTGCATATGATAGGAGAATCAGGTGGTAGAGGAGCTATTCTTGAAGCCTTGTTGTCAAAGATTCTTTTTGTGTCAAAAAGTACTCAAATAATTGGTATGAGTGCGACATTGAGTAACATGGCAGATTTACAGAAATTTTTGAATGCTGATATTTATGAAAAAGACTTTCGTCCTATTGAGTTGAAAGAATATGTTAAAGTTGGAAGTGAGTTATATGAATTAATTAATAAAAATGCTAATGAATGGAGCCTGTCTCGCACTCTCAACTATGGATATTCAAAAGAGAAGGCTTTGCGGGATCCAGACATGATCACTGGCCTTGTTATGGAAGTAATACCTCAGAATTCATGTTTAATATTTTGTCCAACTAAAAAGCATTGCGAAAATGTTGCTATAACTGTCTGTAATTTGCTACCAGAATCCCTTCTAGAACATAAGAAAGATGAAAAAGAAGCATTTTTGAATGCTTTATCTGAAGAAGGTCATGGAAATGTCTGTAATATATTGAAACAGTCAGTTAAATTTGGTATTGCGTACCACCACAGTGGGTTGACTATGGATGAACGTAAATTGATTGAGGAAGCTTATTTGAATGGTATCCTTTGCTGTCTGACATGTACTTCAACTCTGGCAGCTGGAGTTAACTTGCCAGCAAAGAGAGTTATTCTTAGAGCTCCGTATGTGGGAAGAGATTTTATAACTTTCAGTCGTTATAAACAAATGGTTGGCAGAGCAGGCCGAGCTGGAATTGACAGTTCTGGGGAAAGTATATTAATTATAAAACCAAGTGAAAGGTTACATATTGCAAATCTTTTGACATCAGATATGGATTCATGTCAAAGTACTTTCAATACAGAGCCGGATAGACTTCATATGTTGTTGTTGGGCTTAGTAGGATTAGACCTAGCACATAACCTTGCAGATGTGTATGCTTTCATGAATAATACATTATCTGCTGTCCAAACTAGAGACTTGGGTTGCAGCCCTAGTGAGATTTTCCAGAAAACAATGAATAATTTGTGTGATAATGGGTTGATGGTCAAAGAGAATGATCAGTTTTTTGTCTCAGATTTAGGAAAAGCAGCTTTTAGAGGTGGTGTAGATATTGCCACTGCAGAAGAGTTTTTGAAACGTCTGAGAAATGGAATGAATGGTTTAGTACTTCATTCTTACTTGCACTTGCTGTATATAACAACACCTGTTGAATTTTCTCAATCTATATCACTGATACCTGATATTCTACTGGAGAAATACTCATGTCTCAGTCCTGAAGACATGGTTGCCGCTGAACAGATTGGTGTTACTGAGAGGCTAGTAATGCTAATGGCTAGTGGGAGGAACTCAAACGCTCAGAATAAAGCACTTTTGCATCATTTTTATTTGACTCTAATTTTGTACGATCTCTGGAAGCAAACTTCTGTGTGGTCTGTAGCACAGGAATACCAGGTACATCGTGGAGTGATACAGAATATGTTGAACAGTGCTAGTGCTCTTGGAGCTATAATGAGCAATTTCTGCCAAGAACTGTCTGAATTTTGGGCATACCAGCAGTTACTGCCAAGCTTTGTAAAACAGCTATCCTATTGTGTGACAATGGAACTGATACCTCTTATGGAACTTCCAGCCGTGAAGAGGGGTCGTGCTAAGCAGTTATATGTTGCCGGCTTCAAAACATTGGCACATATAGCAAGAGTAAGTCCGCAAGAGTTGGTGAATAAAGTCAATCACTTGCCTTACAAAACAGCAGCCCAAATTGTTTCTGCTGCCAAAATGATACTTAAAGAAAAGGCAGAAGCTCTACATGAAGAAGCAGAACAACTCATTGAAGAATTTGATCAGAACTGTTCAATGTTTAATGACATAGATTTATAATGACTTTAAAAGTGGCAATAATAGAACATTTTTTGTTGTAATCAATGAAATAAACATAATGTATATATTTTTTTAGTTTTTTTTTTTGGACACAAAAATAATTATAACAAATATGTATGGTGTTTTTGTGAGGAAATTGTAGAATTAATCTAAAAACATTCCTTTTTATTGTTTACAGAAATATAATGTGACCTTTCACTTATCTATCCTTGCTTTCACACATGCTTCATTTTAATTTATACAATAATTTTCAGTGAGGCTAGCTAGAAGAACAGGAAAATAATGATAACTGTGAATCACTGACAAAGCTGCTCTAATGAATCATTAAGGAAGTATGGACATTTTTCAAACTATCAATAGAAACAACTTTAGCAGAAATATCAATAAAAACAACAGTAAGAAGTGTAGAAAAAAATCTGACAATTTTTATTTTCAATCAATATTCTCATACAAGTTTGACTTAAAGTATATTGATTAAATAGAGAAAGATAAGGTTTCTGATGATGTTGTGTTGGAGAAGATGAAAGTTTCCTGACCCATGCAAAAACTGTTAGAAATGTTAAAAAATTCTTTACAATTATTGGTCTATTAAACCAGAAGTTTTGATCAAAGGCCAAAGTTAGTTAAGGTAAAAACTAAATCCTTTATCATTAGCTGTTTTGATCCAAGACAAAATAAAATGTGTCATGCTGCTGTTGATATTTTTGTTGTGTTCTTATGAAATCAATGAGCAAGTGTAAAATTTTCATTTTGAGACAAATTTTCTTTGCTTTCCAATTGCTTATAAGTTGACAGAAATCATGTTAAACTCTTGATTTTTCATTCCTTTTTTTAAAAAAATTAAAACATAGCTTTTGCTTAAGCTCTTTTTGTGTGGTCCATTAATCCATATGCTTACTTTTTCTACTTTCTTTTACTTTTGTTTTCTTCACTACTGCCTTTTTAGGATAGTTTATTGTAAATCTGAGCATTTTTTACAAAATTTTAAATTGAAAGCAGTTTGTCAACTTATACACGAGTTAAAGGAAGAGGGGAAAAACTTACAAAATGTTAAAGGCACTAAATAGTTATGTATAGAGTTCATAAATTCTAAAAATTTTTTTCCGTAACAAATTATAAAAAAGAACACAAGAAAAAGTCAATATTTTCCTGATTTTAGTTCAAATTTTTAAAATGAATTCTGAAGTAATAAATACTGACACATTCTGATATAATGAACTAGAATATTTAAAATGGACCCTTTGTAACAATACTGACCATAAAAAAGAAAAAAAAAAAACCTTTTCAGCAAAGGTTTAGAAACCATACATATTTGATCATAAACAGATTTGTTATTTTATTTTTCTTCATTAACCTTTTGGATCCAGACTATTTATATAGAAGTTTTTCTTTCGAGACGGGCGGTACAAGTATTGAACCGTAGATCCCTTTTCTTCTGAAAACGGGAAGGTGCAACGGCAAGCACTTAGGTTTTAGGACTTCGCAATTCAAAAACAAAGCCGTAATCCCCCAGTAAGGGAGTATGAACTCTTGGAAAAATCCCCTGTTCGAAAGGGTAGAAGTGAAGATTTCAACCCCGTCCTCGAAGGAAAAAATACTTGCGGTACAGCATGTGTACCACCCGGTTTTTGAAGGTTAAAAAATGTGCGAAACACACTTCCATTTTATTTTAAAATACACACAAAAAATTGATGCACAAGTTTGACTTGTGTGTTTATTTTCATCCTTCCCTTCATCCCAAGGGGGGTTGATGCATAGAGCAGTACTTTAAAATGTATACCTGAGTCTTTTCTTTAAAGATAACATACCTTAACTCACTTAAAAAAAAATCTCGCTGCAGTTTTATGGGTTTATTTCCCAGTGTAATAAAACATCTAGACTAATACTTTGAACTGTACAACTTACATGAGTGTTTTTGCCAAGAATGGCATGTTTTTATCTGGAGCCAGTGTTCGTGCAGTAAGGTAGTAGAGGTTGAAAAATAAATTATGAACTAGATTTTTTATTTTAAAAATTGATATATAGCAAATAAAAGACATGAATATAACTTAAAATAGGAACTAGAAATTTGTATAATCTTAGGAGCCTGAGAAGAATTTTAGGCTTGAGGCAAATTATTTTTCCAAGTTTAATGAAACGTTCAGTGTAAAGTGGCTTTAGAAGGATCCTTGTTTTGAAAGATAAAATTGCCTATTTTTTTCTAGTTGTCCAGAATCTGTTAGACCCTGAATGTAAATATGTTTTGTTTATTAATGTAAAATATCTTAATCTATATATATATAAATGAATGTTGGTAAATGTGTATATGTGTATGTGTGTGTGTTCCCTAAGATCTCAGAAACTACCCGGGAGATTTGCCTGAAATTTTCACCGTTTGTTCCTTTTGGTACTGGGAAGGTTTAGAGACCAGTTTCAACAAAATCCGATGAGTAGTTATTTTTTTATCTCAATTTTAGACCTGATTCTGTCTCTGTAATTTCAATTTAAAACGCCATTTTCGCAGGCTTTCATCAATCCAATCGAGTATTTAGTGTATCAACTCAACTCTCTGGCAGATAGTTGGAATTGCTTGCTACCGTAAATTTGGCGATCTTTTGAATCGCGCCAAGAGCCCTCAATAATGGAAGTTTTCCCAATAACTATCTCAAGTATAAAAAATAAAAAAGGTATTTGATTAACAGATTAATCTTTTTTTTAAAAGCAAATGAGATTCAGTTTCATATTTCGGAACTCCTTTAGATTTGTAGAGGCTTAGATGTCATGCATTATTTTCCAGGCGAACACTATTTTATTCTTTATCTATTGCTGTTTTCAATCAAGGCCGTAGCCAGGATTTTTTTTCGGGGGGGGGGGGGGGTGGTTCAAAATAGGGATGGACCGGATAGTGATTTTGTCGGATATCGGATATCCGGTGGCTCATCACACGCCGGATACCGGATATCCGGTCGGATATCCTGCGGATATCCGGTATTACAATTACATTGCATGTTCGCTTATTTTTATGTAATGCAGCTTCAAAACAATAAATCAAAGTTGTTTCTCGCATAATTTCTTTAAGAACATGTTAAATACATTTGAATTAATTTTTAAAGCCTCTATTTTGTTTGTACAGGAGTAGCGCTACATATGAAATGAAACACTAGCATATTGTGATTTCTTTCTAAATTATGTATGTTTATCAAAATAGATGAAACTTTAAAAGATTGAATTAAATATTTCTGTATATACTCAAAGTTTAAACTTTTAATTATTCTTAGTTTAAATTTTAAAGCTTTTCTGTTTCAATATCATTTCAATAGGTTTCTACGTAAATGATATAGTTATTAAATATTTCACCAATATTAAAAAAAAAAGAAAGAAACAAAGAAAGAAAAAAGGAAAAAAAAAACTAAGCTCATATAAACGTTTTTTTTTTTTTTTTCAAATTGATACATATTTTATTAGAATTTTATGAATTTAAACTTCATTACAAAGTAACACATTTTCTTATTTCTAATTTTGCAATAATATAAAGCAAAATTTTGCTTTGAAATTCTTTTTTTTTAAAGAATAATATGCATGTAATTTTTCTAACATACAAGTTAAAGAAGAAAATATTAAAACAGGACCAGTGTGTTAAATAATAATAATAATAATAAAGTTATACTCAAATAATCAGTTAAAAATTTTATTATAACTCCAAAAAACAAAGGAACATGTTTTCTGAAGATTCAAATCAGCAGTTTAAATATACTTTTAAGAGGTATGCTAAAGTTGTTCACTTTTTAAAAAACAAATGAGTAAACTTTACTTAAATAATCAACTTGAAATTTTACTTTAGCTCCAAAAAATTAAGATACATTCTTAAAAGTGGCAAATTATCATTTTAAATACATTAAGGGTCATGCTAAACATATTCACTTTTTTAAAAACAAATTAATAAACTAATTCTTAAACGATCACCACGAAATTCAACTTCATTTTGAAAAAATAAAGATACATTCCGAGATGCAAATGTTATATTTATGGGTTATTCCAGCCAAAATGGTACAAATCATGTCTGAAATTGTCGAGTTAAGTTTATCAAATGAAGTAATTTTCGCCAACTAATCATTGTTTTAAAAATTATTCTCTGTTTATTTGTGCATAATAAAGTGTAAATGGCTTGTATATATGAGTCATTCATTAAGGGTTTTGTATAGTTCGACCACTTTGTGTAACAGAGGAGACAAATGAGGTTTGAAAAATATATTTCTAATCGTAAAGAAAAGTTAATTACAGAACAAGTATAAAATGAACTAAGCATCTTAAAACTAATTCTGTCTGCAATTTCAAGAAAAAATATTTTTTGCACCATTAATGCGACTAACAGAGTGGACACCCCACAGTGCAAATTAACTATCATCAGCAAATAATTTTAGGCTTATCTTAGTTACTGATTATATAATTCAATGTATCAAAGTAATCAAAGCAGATACATTACTTGTACTTATTAAAAAAAATATCACATTGAATGCGATTGCTTATTTTATTTCTGAAAGGCTTGTAACAGAGTGGACAGTTTGAAACATAAAAAAAATCTAGGAACAAAGATAAATAGGTGTTTTTTCAAGATTTTTTGTTTACATACATAAAAATCAACAGAAAGGGTGTCAGAAGCATTTTTTGTGCTGTGCATTGCAAATGATTTTGTTGTTGCATTTCAGCTTAATCGTAAATTGCATTTTAAGTCCTAGCAATTTGAAGCTGGGGCAGATCATTTTTTCCTTCTTTTGCCAAAGAATTTTTTTTTTTTTTTTGGGGGGGGGGGGGTCCTTTATAAATGGCTTATGCCTAAATAAGTAATACTTGGTTACACACAATTAGATGGAGAACAAATATAAAATATATAATTAATTGGTGGTAAACATTAAAATTAATTCCCAAAATTCTGAAGTATCGGGACTGATTTGTACCATTTTCGCTGAAATGACCGATATATTATCATTATTATTTAAAACTAGCTGCGTGGCCCGGCGTTGCGCGGGCTTTAATGTAGTGAAGGCAGTTTGAGAAAACTACTCGCCGCCAAGGTGCCTCACCTTAGTAGTGAGGAAAGTTTAAACAACCTACTCGCCTTTAAAGTAGCGAGGAAAGTTTCAAGAAACCACTCGCCGCCAACCCGGCTCGCCTTTAAAATACTAAGGAAAATTTTAACATACTCTCCGCTAAAGCGGCTCGCTAAAGAGCTTTCCTGCATTAAAAAGTCAATCGAATTATTTACACTTAAAAAAGACCTAGCTGCGTGGCCTGGCGTTGCACGGGCTACCTCTGTAAAAATGTACTACACAACACAATACCCAATATAAAAATACCACGCACTTTTATTATGTGTTTAGATAAGTACCCATGTTGTACTGAACCATGACAAATCAAATTATTTAGATCAGTAACTATATGCAACCATTAAAAAAAGTTAGACTCATTTGAAGCCAACGTATATATGTGATACATAAGGAAAAAAACGTTAAAAGAATAATGAAACACTACCCAATATAAAAATACTATGCAATTAAATTATGTGTTTAGTACCAATGATACAAAGTAGTAAAAACGTTACAAAAATATGATGAATCATATTATTTGCTTAGATTAGTAACTATCTTAAATCATTAAAAAAAACATAAATAAATAAAATAATATTTGACTCATTTGAAACCTACTTACATACCTATTGCATAAGAAAAAAAGTCAAAAGAATAAGAAAACAATAGCAGTACGAAAGAAAAACGATATCGACAATATCTGCGGTCTTCCCCACTATTTTTTTTTAAAGTTAAAAGGCACGTTTGTTGTCAAATATCAAATTGCTACAATATGTCACAATTAAATATTAAAGGCTAAAAATTGTACCGAACTAAAAGGAATTATTTGCCTTGTTATATACCACACAGCTAGGAGAGCCTAGAAACGCAGTAAAATAAAATGCTTGTAAGAAACGAAATGAAGAAAAGGGAGCCAACAATGAATTTAAAAGATGTCGGCATAGTAACGCAATAAAACATTAATAATTTGATCAGAAAAGAGGTTTTCGAACTCAAAGTTCAAATGCTTGTAACTTTTTTTCTAGTGGAGATAAAAGCTTGGTTCTTCGACTGTAAGTCGAATCAATTCTGGGGTTAAAAATATCGCTCTATCCAATGGCGTAAAAATCAAAACTGTGGAATAATTAGTTTATTTTTTATTGATGGTTTTAATGAACCAAGTATTGCAAGAAATCGGGTGAAGCCTTGCAAAAGGCAAGTTTAAAAATTGCATAACTCGTGCTGTGTTTAAGTTAGAGAATCGGAACAAACTGCATAGGACGGACAAAATTTTTCTGCTTCCAATGATATGTAACATTAATATGTGCAAGTAATTTTTAACCCCAGTATTCGGCGATTTATGTGAAAATTGCCTTGAATTAGAATAAAAAACGAATCGCTTATCGAATCTTTTCAAACTAAAGCCTAAAGTCTTTCTGGGTAAATGGACTATTCAACACAAAAAGAATTTTTCAAATCGAACCAGTAGTTCCTGAGATTAGCGCGTTCAAACAAACAAACAAACAAACAAACTCTACAGCTTTATATATTAGTAAAGATTATTCTAAACATGTTCACTTTAAAAAATAAATTAATAAACTTATATCTAAATAATTAACTTAAAGTTTTACTTAAATTCTAAAAGACAAAATACACTTTCTAATGATGCAAATTAACATCTTAAATACAGTCAAGTCTCAATAGTTCATAGTCCCAAGGGACCGGCTAAAAACTTAAGAGTTATTGATAGTTCGAGTCACAAGCAGTTCCTACTGTCTTTTCAAGAATTTGGGACCAAATGAAAACTTTGAAATGAAGGTATATTTGAGTTTATAAAGCTTTGAGTTATCGAAACTCGACTGAATGTTATTGAGGGTCATGCTCAACATGTTCTCGAGGAGTTACGGAGCGGCGTGACAGACGTGCAAAGATTCTAATAGCAGAGAAATAGCTTTTCTGAAAGGAAGGTATTACAAAAGAAAGAACGAAACAAAGTGCAAAATTCAAAATTTCTTTACACACATTTAAACTCTTTCAAAAAAAAAAAAAAGCATGGTTTTAAGTTGTGACAATTCATGGGGACAGATGTTTTCATTATCTAAAAGAAAACTTTCGTCAATGTTAGAAAGGTTATTTAGTGTATGTTATTTTCAATTATAATAAATCAATAATAGTGGCAAAGTAAAAAATATCTAATTACAACATCATTGGGTGTTAATAGATCTCAATTTTTGTTAGAAGCACAAAAACTAAAAATAAAAGAATTCAATAAATAAAATAATTTGAGAATTTATATTAAAAGCTACTGCGATTAATTTTTATGAACTAACGATATGATTGTAAGTTTTTTTCAAACTTTTGTCGCACATTAATCCTTGAAGGTTTGTAGCCTTTTCTTTCTAAATATTTTAACTAAAATATTTTTGAAAAGCTGAAGACAATCATATTTTATCTGGCAATTGTGAAAAATCAAATATGCAGAATGCTTCCATGTCCAGTACACAGTCGGAGGAATAACACAATTTTTGTTTTAGAAGCAAAAATTGGTAAAAAGGAAAGATGAAAAGTAATTACATCATCTAAAAGGTTTATCAAACAATGAAATTTTTAACTAAGATTTTTATAAAAAAGAAAATATTTAATTAGGTCCTCACATCATACCGGATAACCCTCACATCAATTCCGGATATTCCCCACATCAATACCGGATACTTAGACGGATATCCTGCAAAAATCTTCCGGATATCCGTATCCGGGGCAGTCAGCCGGATCGAATATCCGGAAGTACCGGATACTTAAAATATCAGCCGGATAGGCCGGATACCGGATAGTTACCGGATATCCGGTCCATCCCTATAAAAAAAACTAAAAAATACGCTTTTAGACGTTCTTATTACATCAACATATAATATAAGTAATACAGTTTATGTAATATAATTTAGCCTTTAGTATACATTATCGTAAAAAATATATTACTTTTATGTGCGTAAAGAACGCGAACTTTATCTTTTATTCAGAGTTACATATAAACCCACAAGTGAAACTAATAAAAGCGTATTAATAATGAGCATTTTTATAGTTTTTCCCTCCCTACTGCTTTTGTCTCTAAATGCGTTACGATCTAGCTTCTTTTGGATACGCACGTGCATTAAGCACCGTTTGTTGTTATTTTTTTCAATGTCAAGGTTGGCTCTTTTAGTATGCATCTAGATCTGTAAGGTCCTGTTGGCATAATCGCAAGACATAAAAACACTTCACCGTAAAATTTGCGTGACTTGCGAAATGCTCACCAAACGCATATTTTCTTCCGAGATTGCATATCTAACTTTTCACGGTTTTCAAAGCTTCGTTTGTGACAGCTCCAAGTTCCGTTTCAGCGATGTACTTAACACTTTGGGATGTTGAGTGGCAACGGGAGAAGGAATAAAATTTAAAACTCTAAACGACTTCTCTTTTTTTGTGCAATTTATCCTGGAAGAAGTTTGACGGCTTGAGCAGAATTATAAATGTTTATTTCAGAAAATCTAAATTTCCTGGAAAAGAAGAAGAAAAAAAACTAAATTTGCCATTGCAAAAAAGAAGCACTTTTTCACACTAAAACTTTACACTCAGGGGCGTTGCGAACTGAAATTTCTGGGAGGGCGTAAAATCTTACTTTTCGAAATGAAACACTGCATGTTACCGACTGATAAAATATGAACATGCACAAATGCACATTTACCAATTTTCCTAGATACATCTGAAGAAGCGAAAACTTAAAAACCATTGTTATTATTATAATTGAAGGGGCAAGTGGATAAAGGAGATATGTGACAGTTGATATATGCAGAAAAATGCGAAAATCTCTAGGTTATTTTTAGAAAACTAAGGTACGTCTACTAGTCATAGAAATGGTTAGTAACTAAGAATATGACCCCGTTTTACCCGTTGAGAAAAATCCATAAAAGAAAAACATTTTTTTAAATCGCTTTTTCTAGAAATTAAAAAAAAAAGACACATATCACCTTCCCCCCTTCAATTTTTTATATATATATATATATATATATATATATATATATATATATATATATATATATATATATATATATATATATATATATATATATATATATTTACAATTGCAAAATTGCAGTAATGCTTCTAACTTTACTGAATCGTTGGATAAAATTTGTCAAATATGGATTTTTTTGGGAAGACACACTGAGCTTCTACGGGCTCCGGAAAGTTCCTGTTTACATTTTTTATTTGTTTTCTTTTGAAAACACATTAAAATTGCACAAAAAACAATGCTTCAAATGGCGAAAACTTTAGTTTAGAGTGGATCATATCTAAAGAAAATTTTTATCTTCAGGTATCATACATGGTCAAAACTGAGCAGTCATAAGTTTTACAGCGTAATTTTTATTTGTTTTTTAACGCTACAGCATATTTCCATAATACAACATAAAAGTTAATTCCAAAGCTACAAGATGTTTAAACATGTTTCCTGTTCAAATTTAGAACTTTCGCTAGATTCAACTTATAAACAATTTTTTTTTTTTCATTTCTAGTAAATAAAATTCACTGTATCATCTGGTAAGTAAAATAAACGTACAGTAAATATTTGACTATTTGACTTCCGAATTATTCACTTGTCCGAACATAATATTCTGCTTTCCAGCGACTGAACACGCAAAATCGAAAACATTCTTCTTGCCAAGGTAAAAGTGTTTTATCATCCTAATTCTGGCCTGGATAAGATGGAGGAAAATCGAATTGTCACAATACTTTTTAAACCTATCCATTTGTTTCTAAATTCAATTGTAACATAAATTTTCTGCATTAAAAAAAATGTATTGCAGGTGTTCCCATGTAGGCAAAAGCAGCTTTGAAATTGATTGTACAGTTATCTGAGCTTTCACCTCTTCGAATTTATGCGAGTTGCGAGTTCCAACAGACTGGGATAATCCCCGAAGATGCTGGTCCAACTACCCGAACTTTTGCCCTATCCAATCCAGAGACACAGAACCAGTACCAGCAGATAGAGATAATTCTTAAATTGCTTGCTTAAATTGATTGTCAAAATTTTTGCCTAGCCGAATTAAAGTCAGTATCGAAACCGACAGATTGGAATAATCCTTCAAATCGCTTGCCCAAGTATCCAAACTTTTGCCTTTCTGAATTAGTAGTATCGATAGATCGGAAAATCCTTGAAGTCGCTTATCCAAGTATCCAAACTTTTGCTTTTCTGAATTAGAGCCACAGTGCCAGTACCGACAGATGGGATAATCCTAAAATCGCTCGTCCAGTTCGATTTGAATTTGACCCATTACTGGCAGATAGAGATGACAGACGATATTATTTTCAATAACCGTTCACAAAACGTGGGCGTTTGTTCTACACAGTTTTGAAACAATAAAGCGGACGATTCTATAAAGCGGCTAATTATGGGTTGCCATCGAAGAAATTACAACTGAAATAAAAATATAAATTAATTTTAAGCAATCAATGCTGCAGATGATAAATACTAGTTGGTTCTACGAAGTTCTTAAAACATTATCTTTACTACCGGGCCAAAATGCAAACGAAAACTGAAATTTGTGTAACATTGCAATTTTTTTAAACATAGTGAACACCTGGTTGCAAGTTTTGATTACGAGAACTTTTAATATGTCAGAAACGAATTTAGCTTTTATGATTTTTTCTTTTTTGAAAAATATCTTCTCCAGGCCCGAGGCTCGGTGGGGGTCCAGTCCATCACTCAGCACCGAGATGACTACAATTACGTCCTCATACCCCAAGAGATCGGAATCGGGAACTTTCGCCACATTAATTGCCGTCACGTTTCCCCATTATCATGCGGTGGACTGGGATTCCGCGCGTTTTCCGAAAAAGCTTCCGGGAGGGTTGAGGGTCCTCTTTTGAAAACGGGAGCATCCGGTTGGCCATGCATGAGCGAGAGACAAAACAGGGATCCATTGCCGCGGCCTTCGTTAGCCAGATCCGTGTCGCTCGCGCCCCACGGTCACGCAAGCTTACTTTCACTCAACTCCACTCGCTCGCTCATCTCTCTCTGCCTGGCTTGTTTGTTTTCCTGCTCTTTCTTCTTCTTCGCTGGCTCGGTTTCGCGCCCATTCACTGGACTTCGACGAATCGCCTTTTTCAATAACGATACGGAGCTCGTGGAGTGATGACCGAACTTTTGTTGTTTGTTTGTTTATTAAATTCTTTTGCCCGGAACGCCACAGTGACGGATTAACTTCGTCAGCTCTCCGGACCTCAATACTGCCGTGCTAAGCACAAAAGTCGTATCTGCACTGTTTTTCAAAATTGAGTTTTCACCAACAGGTGGCTCTTCCATTCATATTATATGGTCATTTGAGAACGGGAAATATTATTATTATGAACGGGATGATACTTAAAAAAAATTTTTTTAATTATCATCTGAATCAAATACATGGTGGCGCAAAACTTTGAAGAGTAACATCTCAGTTTAAGCGTGACTGCAGATACCACTTTTGCGCTCCTCTCTGGCAGACCGGCTCGGCACCTCTCTGGCTACGGCTTAATTTGCATGGGAGAGGGAGCCAGGCCCGCCTATCTTTGGAATATTTCTGGGGGAGGGGGAGGGGGGAGTTCGAAAATTTTGTCAGAAAACAACGAAAACCAAGTCCATTTTTGGCCAAAACATTTTTTCCCCCAAAGATGGGCGAGGGCTAATATTTCAAGAGGGGGGGGGGTGGAGATTTAACTCCTTTTGACTCCCCAAAATTACGGTCTAGAGGGGAGCTCCCAGGTAGAAGCGGTTAAAGGCACCAATTTTTCAAAAAATATTTGGTAGGTGCAAGTATTTATTGATAAAATCAACATGGCAATGTGTTTCTCTTGAATTTGAGAGAACAAATAGGAAAAAAATTAAATTGAAGCAAAGTGTACAACGAATTTTATCCTCTGTTTAAACAGGTTTCCCTTACATATGCATTGAGTATTTGATGCAACACTACGAATCAAAAGTGGCAAAGAGCAAAGATAAAAAAATATTTTTTGGTTTTTAATGCTTTCTATAGAAGTTTCTTGCTCCTAGGTGTCTTATTGCTATTTTCAATATTCTTTAAAGAGATCATGTTTGTTTGAAAATAAAAATAACGAAACAGAGTTAAAGAAATTTGGTAGCCGGGTACATAAAATTGAAGGGTGTGATTCAACCCATTAACTTGTAATATTCAAATATCCCCTCCAAAAAAAAAAATATCTCTATATATATTCGATTTCTAACCAACAGACTAGCCGCCTGCACGGCGGCGCGTGCAACCTGCATGCTGTGGGTTTGGGGTTTTCAGCGAAGCGCACCTTTAGAACCATTCGATTCCCAACTATTAACTTCGGGGGCTTCACAGCACGGCGACCTCTTGAACCGATCCATTCGATCTTAGAAAAGGCGCGACGCCAGCCTTTTCAAATCGACTTTTTCGTATGGAGTACCAAAAACGTTAAAGGTTTTATAAAAAGATATTTTTACATAAATTGTTATACGATACCTTGATATTTTGTGTTGCAAAATTATAAATGATTCAGGATAAAATTTATCGTTGCTAACGGAGAGAAAAAAAAAAAAGTCTATTTTTCGGCCATGCATAAGCATTTTAAATGCACGGATGTTCATTCCAAAAAAATAAATGAATAAATAAAAACATCAAACGCGGTCAACTTGACTTTTTTAAATAATCAGTTCCCAAATAAATATCCATATTTTTGTTGATAATGGCTCATTGTTACCTAAAAAGAAGGTCGTAAAATTAATTTGAAGAAAAAAAAATCAATTTTCTACGCTTCACATAAAAGGGCATCGAACACTTGTTGTTTATTTATTCATACATTTTTCGTCAATGTACCAAACAGCGTTGATATTTTTAAACGCATAGGTCACGGTAACTTAATCAGCCTTAATGAGTAATTATAGGTATATTAAAGAACTTAATCATGTACTTAAAACGAAAATAGAACATATCGAACTCATTTGCCCTTGAGAAGGATTTGTGATAAGTAGCAAACGAGATTGCATAGCGTGCAGATTCTTCAGTAAACTTAAACAAAGAACAAAGCTTTCAAGCACTTTCTTCTTTTTTGTTTACTTAAATTAAATTGCTTATTCTATGGATTAGTGTGGTAGATAACTGCCATTTATCCGGATTAATTTGATAAGTTTTACTGCAATATCCTTTGTATCATTTGTTATTTCCAACTGAGCTCATGTTGATCATTGTGTGAGTTATTCGGTTTTAGGATTGTCCTTGTAGCATGAAAGTCGTCTGATCGAAAAGTTTTTAGCGGATTGTTCGTGGTTTGAAAGAAAAAAGAACTTAATTCAGCACAAGGCGCGCACCTAACAGTGACGACGCATGGGGTGAATGATTTATCCCAAATTATTTTTTCTCTAAAATTTTTTATGAATCAGAAGAAACATTTGAATTATAAATAATGATAAGTGCATTCATATTTATCTTATTTCTTTAAGAAAATAAATTTCACACAAAGAAAGGACAAGAACGGGAGAGAGAAAGTACAATTATGCTCTTGCTGGGATTCGAACCCATAACCCCTCCATCACGATTCGAGTTCTTTGGGCAAACAAATGTGGAAATATTATTAAATCGTAGCGTCTAGTTGAAACCAGAATACGAAATTCGAAATTAAGGGCTTTTAGCAGAAAAAAAAATGTCACACTTAGAGGACTGAGAAGAGTTGTGAATTTGTGACGAGGGAGGGGATGTCATGAAGTGTGCCATCACGCAATTTTGTAGAACATTTTTCTAAAAATTTGCTCTGTATGAGACCGGAGGGGTGGTGTTTGGTGAAATATGACACTTTATGACAAGGTGGAAATGGTCAAAAATGTTGAAATAAATGATATAACTGATAGACAGCCCCTGAGTCAGTTTTTGCGAAAGGAAACTACGACGAAATTTCTGCAAAATGCTTCGAGGGGGAAAAGTTTTTCGCATTTCCACTTTAACTAGACGCAACTCCCAACATTTCGTGATTATGTAGCCAAATGTAAATATTCCCAACCTCTACACCGCTTTTCCAACTCTGCCGGGCGTTAGTCATTCCTTGTTGCCATGGAAACTAGCCACAAGTGTTTCCTCTCAAAGGAATGGAAATTTCTGTCGTTTATAGCCGGAATGGCGCGAAGCCTTTTTAGAAGATTAAGTTTAAGTGCTCTAAGTGCTGGGATTAGCAGTTTTAGTAACGAGGGCGTTGAAATTATCGCCTGTGAGTGTGGCGTTCTAAATGAAACGCAATGGGAGCAATGAAAATAATTTTCGAAAGTTGTGGAAAATAGTAAACAGATGCTGTAAATATACTTGAATCAGGGATACTTAAAGCGTATTTGTTATTTATTTCATCAAAAATTACAATCATTCAGGAATTAATTTTGAAGCTGCAAATTAATTCTCTTTTTACGAGACGTTAAATATTTAGGACTTGAATCTACATTTCACAAAGAAAATAGAAACATAACAAAGTTAATGAATTTCAACTCAGATGAGATTTTTTAATACGACATTATATTTTTTAATAAACAAGATAAATGCAGCACATGTCATTCATCGGCGAAAATAGTGGTCCGTCTTCATAAAATGGGGGGGGGGGGGGGCTTTAAGCATACAAATTGATAAAATTTAACACATTTAAATATGAGCATTTTCCAACAAAGATTACGATTAACAATGAATTATCAATTGAAGGTTTACCTCAGGGACGTCATTTTAAGTTCTTCCAGGGGGGGGGGGGCAAAGGGTCCAAACACAATGCAATTTCATCGGAAAACATTAAAAATCACGCCCACTTATATGCAAATGCATTGATTTCTCAAAGCCAGGGGGGTGCAATTGACCCCCCTGCCCCCCCCCCCTAAATGACGGGCCTGGCTTTCCTATTTCATTTTAGCATGAAATAAGTTTTAAAAAAGTATAATTAGCTATGTTGTATTAATAAGCACCCGGGCAAAGCCGAGAAATAAGCTAGTTTTTAAATTAAAAAAAAAAATTTTTATTTTTCAAGTTGACTGATGTGAACAATGAAGTTGAATATTATTGTGCAAATGAGGCTTAGCAAAACACAGCAACTTCTCCACACCGCCCAAACTTCAAAAAGCAGGCAATCACTTCTCAAAAGACAAGGAGAACTCAAGAATAGAAACGTCTCTCCCGATATCTGGTGATCTTGGAACCGCGTTCACTCTTTCCTCGTTAATTTATATCGTTTGGCAAGAAGCCCTGTGTTTTCTTTTTAAAATTCCAGCTCTGTGTGACAGCGCGTTTATTCCAAAATGTAAATAAAGAACCTCTTCGCTGACAAGTTGAGAGCTACGCTTAAAAGTTTCACGGTTCAACTACAGGAGATATAAATGAGGAAAGAATGGAGGATTTTTTGCTTTCTTTCTTTAAAAAAAAATTTAGACGAAATTGTTTATTGTTGAAAATGATGCAATATCAATTTGTGAAACAGCATACAACTGAACCCTAACTAGAAATGGTAAATGTTTTCATTTTCGGCCAAACTTTGAGATTGATGAGGTTGTCCAAATGTTTAACAAACTGCACGTACTGCGTAAGCAAAAAGAGTTTGTTTAATCGAATTGTTTACTAGAACTTTTTTTC
The DNA here is from genome assembly GCA_038373865.1 of Uloborus plumipes. NCBI lineage: Eukaryota > Metazoa > Arthropoda > Arachnida > Araneae > Uloboridae > Uloborus > Uloborus plumipes. The sequence goes on from JAXGGA010006231.1 coordinate 42,180, forward strand.
TTCAGAAATTTATACTTTGTTTCTAAGCTAAAATGTGTCAAAAAGGAGGCAGTTTTTCCAGATTTTACTCCCTTTCTTGGCAACTGCAGCAGTATTTGACAATCTTCGGTATTTGTTCTAAAATGAATGTACTGTGCTATAGTCTCGTTATATTTCCTCCCCAATGACAATTTCAATTGTTTACACCCACCACCAATTGTAGAATTTTCCCCTCAAGCCAACTATATCCTTCCCGCCCCTTGCACTAATTTTCTTGCAAGGGCGAATCCAGAAATGTTCCAAGGGAGGGACGATTGATTATCTTTTCTTACTTGCCCTTTTTTTTTCTCCGTGCATCCTTTTTAACACATGACGATTACAAATCTTTTGGTCTTCCATTTCGAAAAATTTCCAAATCAGAGCCCCGAATCCATGTATTCTTTCTCTTAATATCATCAAAGATCAACTAAAATTGCCTTTTTTGAACTTCAAAATCCAAAAAACTACTAGACAAGAGTCCCTCAAGGGAGGAGCGATCGCCCCTCCTAATCTTGCACTAATTGAATAGACTAACTATGTGACAGACACTATTAATTGAACATTTGGCACTTCAGTTTCACTTAAAAACCTCTAATGCAATATCAGTCTGGGATGTTAGTATGGTTCAAGAGAGTGCCTTATTCAGGGCCACCTTGTCACTTTGGTCTTCGAACCCCCTATCCCATAAAACATAAATATTATACCACTCCCCCGAAAGGGCCAGGTCCCTAGTTTCACACTAGGCTGACATGGCCTCTCGTCGGCCCTGGGCTAATCTTGTCCTACCTAAGGCCCCTATATAGACGAGCCGACGCATCAAGATTAAGTTTGACCACTTTGGATCCAGCGTGTATTTGACGGTTGTCTTTTCTGACGAGTTTTCGCCTTTTGGTAACTCTTCACGGCTTGGCAATGTCCGGAAACTTAATAGTTTGCTGAAACTTTCCTCGCTACTTTAAAGGCGAGCTGCCTTGGCCGTTATATATCATTATATACCGCCTTGACGGCGAGTTGTTTATTTAAATTTTCATCACTACTTTAAAGCCCGTGCAATGCCGGGCCCCACAGCTAGTGAAAAATAAAAGTAAAAGTAAATGAGTTGGATCCAAAGTGGTAAAACTTAAGCTTGATGCGTCGAAAGCAAGAATTTTATTTCTTTATGTTCAAGAAAAAAATAGCAACACTTTTTCTCATTAATAATTTATTTCACGCTATTTAATTTCTTTCACACTCGGGTGCAGACGATATTAATAACGCCAATTTAAAACGGATATTTCTAAATTTAAAAATACCCATATTTTTTTCTGGGTGAAATTAGCGCTAAATAATTCCAAAATGCTCTATTTTTAAAAAATGCTCCTAGTCCAAAATAACTTTCGATGCTTCTTTGAAAATCAAATTCAGATGAGCTTTACTTTGAAAGGATAGAAAACTGTAGGGTCTGGTGGGGGAAAGTGGGGCTAAAATCGAGCTTTTTTCCGAAACGGGCTCAAAATCACATGATTAAATTCATTTTAAGGAAACTTTTGATTTATTTCACTTCCCCCATGGTGGGGTAAAGTGGGTCTAGTTCAGAAATTAGTGAAAATTTAAACAAAAATGTGCAAATATTGATTTTCGCAAAAGTATACAATGAAATTAATTAATACAATTTGAATGACCTTAATTTCATTCAAAAGTTGAAATGCACATTTTTTTTTTTTTTTTTTTCAATTTTTTTAACGAATGAAACAATGTCATCAGTTTTTTCTTTTTCTACTATTCACAATACTGAAACATTCTGGAACAATCTTTAACTTTCCATTGTGTTCGAAAACGCGCCAACTGTCGCCAAGCTTGGCTACTCTTGGTGATTTTTCGCCAAATTTGGCAACAAAAATAAGCCGCCAAAAGTAATGCCAACTTGGCGGTATCTTGTCAATTTCTCGCCAAGCCCATTGACACTCATGTCAAACTGATAGCAAAACAGGGAAAACAAAAAGAAAGTAAAGTTTTGCATGGACATTAACAGAACAAAAGCCAATTTTAGTAAAATAATAAAAAATAAGCACATAGAATCATAAAAATAGCACCGATTTACTAAATATGTTACTTTATCGTAAGCCCTTAGGAAAGTTTAGCCATAGACCCACTTTACCCCACCTCAGAAAACACCTCATAACAAATAGTGTTATAAATTGTTTTTATGTCTTTATGTAGAGCTGATCCTTAGATCTTCTACTGAAAGTCTATACTAAAATTAATAACATTTGACAATGAATAATTATTCTAAAGGAAAGTTCTTAAACAGCTAATTCTTACATATCTCATACAATGAGAATAAAGAAGCGCTTTGTAAATATTTAACTTGCCTAGAGAGTTCTAAAACTAACATAAAAATATTTGCTATAATCTCACATTATGGCTTTAAAAAAGAATTAACAAAAAAATTCAATTTTTAAAAAGAAAACTAGCTGCCAGGGCAGCTAGATTAGCTTCCTGCGGCATGCTGATGCATAACGTCCCCTCTCTCTAACTTTTACCTCATTCTGAAATTATATTATTTGATATAATTTAATGTTCATTCGATTTCAAGACATACCACGCACGTGGCCCGGCGTTGCACGGGCACTTCGTGCCCTGAAAGTAGTGAGAAAAAAATTTAAAGAAACTACTCCCCGCCAAGGCGGCTCGCTTACAGGCGCTTCACGCCTTTACTTTTTTCCTATATAAAAAAAATCATTCGAATTATTGAGATGCTTCGCGCCTTCAAGATGGTGAGGAAAGTTTCAGTAAGTTCAGCTCGCTCAAAGGAGAAAAAGCAGACATTGATGCTCAGTTTTTAATATAAGTAGATGGCTCTTCAACAAATGAATGTTTCAAAATATTACAAGTAGCTAGCGATAAAAATACTATGTAAGTCGCCCGCTTATGAGTTTCGTGTTTGATTTAGTTAAGCCTTCATTCAAAATTCGCATTATCATTTTTATTACTGTTTCATGGCACCCACGTTTTGCAATGCAACAATGGCTTTCATATTTAATCATTTATTAGGCTTAATCGCTTTAAATTTGACTACTTTTTAATTGATATCTTCGCTAATTAAAATCGTATAATTATATGAATTGAAACTAATGAAGCTTGAAAAATTACCTATCTATCGGTACCTGGCTCGACTTTCAGTTCATTGGCGTTCAGGAGAAAGAAGCGTGACATAGAAAGATAGTTAGAAAGAAAGATAGTTAGAAAGATAGTTAGAAAGATACTCAATTTTTAATATAAGTAGACTAGCTGCCAGGGCAGCTAGATTAGCTTCCTGCGGCATGCTGATGCATAACGTCCGCCCTCTCTAACTTTTACCTCATTCTGAAATTATATTATTTGATATAATTTAATGTTCATTCGATTTCAAGACATACCACGCACGTGGCCCGGCGTTGCACGGGCACTTCGTGCCCTGAAAGTAGTGAGAAAAAAATTTAAAGAAACTACTCCCCGCCAAGGCGGCTCGCTTACAGGCGCTTCACGCCTTTACTTTTTTCCTATATAAAAAAATCATTCGAATTATTGAGATGCTTCACGCCTTCAAGATGGTGAGGAAAGTTTCAGTAAGTTCAGGTCGCTCAAAGAAAAAAAGCAGACATAGGCAGGGATTCAAGTGAAACAGGCCATCGCAAATTACAATCGCTCCTGGAAATGAATAACATTAGAACGTTTCTTGATAAAAACATCGTGACGTCAGCGTGACGTTTGCCTATGAAAAACGAGCTAGATAAAAAGGCACAGCCTACTTGGCGAATAAGAGGAGATTGCTGAGTGCTTGTGAGCTCTTATTGGCTCCACCCGTAGTGACGTCAGGCCAAGTTAAGTTGATGATAATGTAATTCACTTCCAGTAGCGATTGCAATTCGAAGCGATCGCAGTGCTGTTTCACTTGAATCCCTGCCATAGATACTCAGTTTTTAATATAAGTAGATGGCTCTTCAACAAATAAATGTTTCAAAATATTACCAGTAGCTAGCGATAAAAATTCTACGTAAGTGGTCCGCTTATGAGTTTCGTGTTTGATTTAGTTAAGCCTTCATTCAAAATTCTCATTTTCATTTTTATTATTGTTTCATGGCATGGCAACCACGTTTTGCAATGCAAGAATGGATTTCATATTTAATCATTTATTAGGCTTAATCGCTTTAAACTTGACTACTTATTAATTGATATCTTCGCTAATTAAAATCGTATAATTATATAGATTGAAACTAATGAAGCTTGAAAAATTACCTATCTATCGGTACCTGGTTCGACTTTCAGTTCATTGGCGTTCAGGAGAAAGAAGCGTGACATAGAAAGATAGTTAGAAAGAAAGATAGTTAGAAAGATAGTTAGAAAGATACTCAGTTTTTAATATAAGTAGATGGTTGTTTTTTAAAATAGCCTCACTTTCCCCCATAGACCCACTTTCCCCCACCTCCCTCTACTAAGTAAAATGATTGCCACTAAAATTATGCAACAATTACACATTAACCGCCACATTCATTTAGAACAGTTAAAGGATTCTAACAGGCCAAGCTTTAAAACACTTCATTTAATATTACTGAAGAAACAGTTTTTTAGCTTTATTTTTAGATTAGAATTTTATACCATTTTTGTTGGATAGATAGCTCAATTATTACGTACGAGATGGTTAGTACTATACTTCAACTTGCATTGTCAAATCAACAGTCAATATTTAAAATGAATTTTCTGCATTCGCACTAATTTACATGCGGATTTAATCCCAAAACATTAAACACTTTTCCTCTCCCCACTTTGAAAAATGCACGCTGACACGACTAATACGCTGGCACTGTAATTTGTTGAAATCGTTTTTTAATTGGTAGTTGCCTCATTGCTTTGTTGACACAATGTTGCATTTTTATGTTGCGTGTATTCAAAGAGGTTTGGAAACAGAAATAGATGCATGTGTTTTGAGACGAAAAGAAAAAAGAAACTTCGAGAACATGTGGAACAACGCCAAAAACCAAACAAAGGAAATATTTCTTGGTAACAGTTGAATGACGCGTTTCTTTAAAGTACAATTCTTTTCAACATTTCTAGAAAAGACACGAGACTTGACTTACATTTAAATCTTGAGTTAACCAGCTTCCCAGAAAGCTTGACTGTTCAACGCGATATTTTCTCAAAATGTATGTTCCTCGCTTTGGGCTTATGGAAGCAACATGAATACTGCCACTTTGTTGGAAAGACATCAAAGAACCAAAATTTTTTCGCTCTGAAAATCGCCATTTTGCACGAACGGAGTTGAGTGGTAGCGGTTTTCGTATACCGAAAACACTTCTTTTAAAGTTCAAAATTTCAACGTGATAAAAAGTTGTCTCCACAGACACACATATATCACAAACAAATCAATTTAATTAAAAAAATATATTTAGTTCTCCCGGATGAGGCCATAAATTTATTTTTAAAAAAAAATAACAATTTTTTTTTAAATTTGATTAATTTTTTTTCTAGTATATGTGTGTTAGTAGTGGAGGCAGCTTTTTATCAACTTCATAAATTTTGAATTTTCAACAAAAAAGTAATAATAATAATAACAATAAATAACATTTTTTTCTTTTTTGTTTTTTTGACACACTCAGTATTTTTTAAACGATCTTGTGCATCTCAGATTTTACAGAATGGAGGAAAAATTTGAGTTGTAGAAATGTTGATAAAGTTATGACAGTGTGTAAGTGGAACAAAGTCAAAAATTTAACATATTCTTTGGGTTAAATTCTTCTGCATTCATATTATCCTTTTTAATACATGATCTTCACCACGCCACAGTGAATAGTACACGGTAGAGATATCACAGGTCAAAATGGAGTTTGTTTCAACAAGGGTAGAAAATAACACCCAGGACACTGATGGAAGTTGAACCCAAGAGTTCCTTTACTGTTCGCAGGCAGCTGTCAAAGCTAGCACTTCCCACCGCTCGGTAGCGGAGGCCCCTAAATTAATATTGCTACATTCCTGAACTAGAAGCTACGCGCAGGTGTACTGTAGGCAGTCATCTTTACTATCTTTCACATGTAATATTTTGAAGAAAGTATTGGATTCGCGAAAATTTTCGAATTTTTTCTAATTAGGACGCATTTGCACGTTTTGCGGTGTGTTGAGTTCATTTTAGTGTTCGCAGGCAGCATGCCTTAAAAATCCCAGAGTCGATCATTTCTCTATCATCCATTTCAAACTGACGGACTCTGCATTCCTATGTAGAACACCGAAACCACTCTTACGAGGAAGAGTCAGAATTGGATAGATTTTTCGAAACTCTGAACGACTATATATACTGTCCGTCCTTGAAAGACACGACTAGCACTCGGAAACCATTCCACTTTAACCCTACACTGCATAGCTTTGTCAATTGGCTACATGGACTATTTTTCCTTATGACCATGCATAAGGCAACTCAAGCATAAAAAGCAAGTTTTAGGTGTCTGTAAAGCTAATATAACCATCTATCCCAAAATAAATGTTTTGAAAATGTGTTCCAATGTTTTCTTATTACACTAAAAAACATATACAGGGTGTCCACTCCAATCGTGGACCAATAGCTAATTTCTAAACCGTTAGAGATAAGCATATAGTTTATTTAGGAAAAAATCTCCAAATTTCGAAAGGAATTTTGGGTCTATTCAATGTTTTTCAAAAAATCAAATTTTGAAAGAGTTACGAAATTTAAATTTTTATACAGCCCCCCAGTCCTATCAATCATATTTAGTGAAACATTCTTGACACTGTAACGTTTAAAACTAAAAAAAAATCACTCTTCTACCACAAAAATTGACCGAGTTATGACGTTTTGAAAAATCAAGATTTTGCATTGTTTCGAGGAAGCGATCTCTCAATGACGTCATGAAACAATGCAAAATCTTGATTTTTCAAAACGTCATAACTCGGTCAATTTTTGTGGTAGAAGAGTGATTTTTTTTTAGTTTTAAACGTTACAGTGTCAAGAATGTTTCACTAAATATGATTGATAGGACTGGGGGCTGTATAAAAATTTAAATTTTGTAACTCTTTCAAAATTTGATTTTTTGAAAAACATTGAATAGACCCAAAATTCCTTTCGTAATTTGGAGATTTTTTCCCAAATAAACTATATGCTTATCTCTAACGGTTTAGAAATTAGCTATTGGTCCACGATTGGAGTGGACACCCTGTATATATGTCCTTCAACGAACAAAAAATCATGCAGTGTAGGGTTAAAAATGGGTGATAGGTTGTAAACGGGAACTTTCCAAAATTTCAATTTAAAAGTTCCATTTGCTATCCTTTTGACATATTCAACTAAACTATGTATTTGAAATTAACATCGTTCTACGCTGTAAGATACGGCTCAAAATGCTTCTTATTATTCTTCCCCTTATTGTTTTATCACCCCTATTGTAGTAAGATCAGAGGCAAGGACGTATTTAAGGGGGGGGTCCAGGGGGTCCGGACCCCCCCCAAACCGGATGTCTTTTATCACAGTTTTCATCACTTACCTCAAACAACCATAACCAAGACAGAAGGTGTTTTTTTCCTTTAAGTATTCCCATTAATTGAAAAGTTTTTAACTTCCAAGTCAATTCAGAACACGAGAACCTCCAAATGATTGTGCAAATTTTCTGCAGTATCTTCAAATTAATGAAGACATTTCACAGAAATCTGTAAAATTTCTGCAGATTTCGTGTAGAAATTTGTTAAATAATCAAATTTTCCTGCGAAAATGCCGAGTTTGAGTCAAATCAGCGTCATTTACGGGAAAATTAAATCTACTAAGTAAAACCTGTGCAGAAAATTTACAGATTTTTTTTAAAAATTTGACGGTTTCATATTACTAAAAAATCATGTACGTAGATTATATCTATTTATGTATGTAAGTCAGTATAACTGTTCCCGAACGCCAGTGAAATGATCATCGAACGAGATATCGATAAATTCGTAATTTTTTAGGCCTTGTGCTCGACTAATTTACATAATTTTACGATTTTAATTAGCGGGCATAATCAATTATATCTATATATTATTATAAAAGCCGTCTTTTTTCTCCCACCGTTTTTTTCGAAATTTCGGATTCTGCTTCGCAAGTGGTGAATAATTTCTCCAATTAAACTGTGTTTGTTCAAGCTTTTAAACGAAAAAATTAGAAAATGGGTAAGTTTGGAGATTCTATTTCGTATTGTCGAAAGAATTTTTATAAACTTAAATAAAGAAAATTAATTCAATGTTTGAAAGTAAAACCTTGCAAATATTATCGTCCAGAGCATAGTTGAATTTTGTATGAAGTGTTGTTAAAATCGAACAAGGGTTTAGATTTACATTGTAATAGAATTCATACAGCTGTGCATTCGATTCTATAGATAGTAGTTAGTTGGGGAGGCGGGAGGGGGGGTGGCAACAAAATGAACATAAATATATACATTTTTTTTAAATATATTACTAAGTTTAATATTTTGTTGAAGTATTAGCAACATTTTTCCTAATTCCTGAAAAAGTATTTGTCTTCTGATTTTCTTTTATTGTGAAATTTTTCTTCGAAGGAATTATATACCACTCTTTTTCGAAGCATAAACATAAATGTTTCAGCGAATGAAATGAGATATGATGAATTTTTTTTTTCTTCACATTTAGAATTTTCGTATGGATGACTGTTATTAATTGCCAAAAATTAATTTACTACCGCATTTTTTAAAATTAATTATACTTAATTTCATTATCAATTTTAATTAATTATATTTTGTTTCACATTATATATTAATAATTATTATAGTTTTAATTTAATTAGTGCTAATGTAACAAACAATTAATACTTCTGATTTATGTTTCGTGACCTTGGACCCCCCCCTAAACAAAGTTCTGGATACGTGCTTGATCAGAGGAGACTTGACGCATGCGTAAATACGCGGAAAGTTGAACCTAAGAAAATCAGACAGTAAAATACATTCTCATAACCAGTAAGAATGAAATGAATTCCTTCAAAGTCTTTTGTTTATTCCTTATTGAAGTGCCCGAGTTTGCGGCTATAAAGCTACGAAACTGAATGGCTTCTCTACGGCGTGAACTTCAAAAATAAATCTATATACAGCATTCTAAAAATTCCGTGAATCATTCATCTTCACTACATTCAATTTCAACTACTTCAACTTCTTCCGTACATTCAACTTCACTAAGTATTTGAAATTAGCATCGTTCTACGTTGTTTGATAATACTCAAAATGCTTCTTATTATTCGGTAAGATCAGAGAACAGACCTGACGCATGCGTAAATGGGTGGAAGGTTTTAGCTAAGAAGATCGGACAGTACTGTCTGTTTGCGTATTGTACGCCTGGGAGCCACGGACGCTTCCATCTGAAAAAGGAGAGATATGTTTAGGATGCGCACTACCCGATGCCTTCAGCTTTTGTTCGCTTTCTACTTCCTCGTTGCTTTCCCCCCCTATTTCGAGAAAGTCCGAAGAGACTTCGCGCGTGCGAAGATGCAGCGGAGGTCGCACGAAAAAATTTTAGACAGTACATTTACTTTAGTTGTTATTGTTGTCTTGTGCCAGCTTGGCTGACAATTTGGGGGACCCTTTTTCACTTTTCCAACGGTACTATAATTTGGTGGACTTCCACATTTCATTTCACACCTCCAGTGTCCCCCCCGTACCTACCACAGCTTCGTGGTTTAACCGGGATAGGGCCCTAACGAGCGATCTGTTCTTAATTTTGAACCAGAACCTAGGGTCGAGCAAACCCTAGGCCCAGCACCCCCAGAGGTATCGTTTCACTTGGAGGACTTTGTGACCACGACATTTTTAACGCCTCCCAGCCACCATTAATCAAGGCGGTGGATCTTTGATCGGCTGGGATCGAACCCGGGTCCCTCCGGACATGAGTCCGATGCCTTACCGATCGGGCCACCACGGCCCGGTGGACTTCCACAGTACACACATGCCATAGGGACCCGTTTATAGGGTAGACAATCATTCACAGTACAACAACACATTCGCACAAAGAAGGGACAAGGAGAGGAGAGACAAAGTACATCCATGCCTGAGCCTGGATTCGAACCAGGGACCTTCCCACCTTGGTAAGAGTTCTCTGACAACTAGACAAGTTGGCCGGCAATTTACTTTAGTAAACATAACATTTAAAGACTCACAAAACTTCTTAAGATGTCCTTTGTATGCGCACTTAATTCTTAAGGCCTAAATTTAAATGCGCCTTGGCGACGACGTTCCTTCCGTTTCCGAACGCAACAAATTTCCTGTAACAGGAAAGATGGACTTTCTAGAAAACGGATGACAATGCGTCACATACTTTACTCAGACGGTCTTATCGTTTGGGGGCAATATCCGAGGATAAATATAAATTCAATGTTGTGACTAACTTATGAAAAAAAGAAAAGCGGAAATATGAAAATGACCAAGTGCAGTGACGCCTTGGGCACTTGCAATCGGAACGTCAAAGCCGAAACGCAACCTTTTATGTTTATCTAATCAGTAAATTTCATTGGTATAGAATGAGTATTACTGCCCGACTAACAATGAGGCTATTGTTTAAGGGCATCAAAGGGTTCGATATTACTTTTATAAAGCAGGATCCTAGATTCTAGATATTATTAATTTTGGTTTGTTTGTGTATCAATTCTTAATAAATTTCTTCTTCTTGTAGTTTCATTCGCTTATAAATTCGAAGCACATCCATATAATTTTTATTGCATGTCTGTATATCAAATAATGTTGGTCTTGTTGATGTATGTTATTGGTGGAGTTACTAACTACTGTAATGCAAATTAATTGTTTTTCCTATAAGGCTAATTGAATTTATGAATCTTTTTAGAGATTTTTATCAGAGGCTGTTTCGAAAATGTATCTAGAAAGAAGATTTGAAAGTTTGTAGAGAAAGCTTCACAGCTGAACCAATAGAAAGTTAAGAAAATGTCTGGAATTTTCACTTACCCTTTTGCTGAGTGTTCAACTTTTTTTCCGCTAAAGAAGAAACCAGGCCCGTCATTTTGGGGTGTCGTGGGCAGGGCCAGGAGCGCCCCGAAGGGAGGTCCAGGGAGGTCACCGGGACCTTCCAAACATCTTGCTCATTCGGCAAATTCGGACAACGATTCGGCATATTAAGGAATAGTGTTGAAATATTTTTTTGCAATATATATAGTGTGTGTGTGCGGCTGCAATCTTTCTTTCTTTCTTTTTTTTTTTTTTTTTGTTATACATTTGTCATCTTCTGTTAATGAGTATTATATTTGAGATCCACCAGTCACAATTAAAGTGCACAAAGGATCTTCGATACCTCAAGCATCTAACCCGCTATTTCCAGTTACGCATCGAATACCTTATCGCAGGGGTGCCCATCCCCCCCCCCCCCTCCCAAGCTCAATGGCGCAAATTCCCCTAAAAATTTTTCACAACCCTCTTGTGATTTTTATTTTTACCTCTTTTTTATTTTATTTATTTTCAATATATTTATTATTTTTTTAATATATTTTTTTAAATATTATTTATTTATTCTTTTTTCTATAATTTTTTTAAATTTATTATTAATTTTCTAAAAGTACTAATTATGTGTTGAACAGAATTGCTTTTTTTCTCTTCCAGACATTCCAAGCATACACACACACACAAAATAAATAAATAAATAATAATAATAAAGAAATAAAAGAACTAATTTAAATTGAAAATATTAATTATTGAATAATTTTTATTAAAAAATCAGTAAATAATTTAAATAAATAAGTAAAATAAATAAATTAGTTTTAAAAAATCCCTCCCAAAAATTTTGATGGCGCAACTTGCGTCATAATCCCCCTCTGTGGGCACCCCTGCCTTATCGAACACACCACTACGACCTCTTTTAATGCAGAGTGAAATAATCTTAAGGTATCTCACTACGTTCGGACAAGTTTTTTAAAAAATATGAAAAAACATTTATTTCTTTGGTGTTTTTAGAAAAAGTGGTATAAAATTATTTGGAAAAAAATAATAAATACTGCCAACTATTATTATACTTTGGATCAATGTTGCAATTTTGGTGTGTTTTAGGTCGAAATTCGATAAATACTAAATGGGCCGTCATAACCACAATTATGCATGAAAATTAACACATTTTTGTTTATAGATTCACAATAATACACTCTAGGGCCTGAACTAGAGTTTAAGTTATAGTTATTTCTAATTTGGAGCTATGCACATAAACGCACTGTAGATATGAAAATATTGGTGATTTCGTAAGTGTCACAGTATTTAAATTAGTACAAATCTCGTGTATTTTATTTTAGTATAACTCTAGTTCAGGCCCTCCACAATATCAATATAAAGCCACATGGCAAGTTTCAAGCAAAAATATTCATAATTTACAGATTTATGAAATTTGTCGCAAATAATAACTACGACAAATCGATTCTGAGATAAATGCAGTTAAAGATTTTTGTTCAAAAATATGACGCACATTGCTACCCATATCAATTTAAAAAGTACCATGACCAACTAAACCTTCTTCAGACTCTCTTACGGTCCAGTTCTAATGTTTTGCTATTTATAAATTTTTTTAACCAATAATTTGAGTTGAAATATCCCCTAATTTATGCTTTAATTTTAAACATCAGGTTCTAACTTCCGGTACAAAAAACAGCCGTGGATCCATATTAAAATGACGTTTTCTTCGCTTCTAATTCTGGTAGGAACTTTGCCGAATGATAAAATATGGACATTCGGGCATTTAAAAATTGCAATATTTCAATTGTGTCTCCATCTTTGTTGATTTGTCGGACAAATTTTGAAGAAAAAGGAAAATTTTGGGAGGTCACAGTAGCTTTCTGTGACCTCCCAAAATTCCTCCCATCCAAAATCCAAAAGCCCCTGAGTTCTCCCCAGCGTAAAGAAACTAACATTTTACCGTTCTTTTTGTGCTTCGTTCGAAAAGGAAAGATGACGAAAAAGGGTAAGGAAAGAAAAGAGATAGTTAAGTACCAATTTTGGAATTGAATTCTATTCATCACTAATATGTGTCATACCAAAGCTGAATTTTGAAATTAATTAAAATTTTGAGAACATGAAAATCTATGCTTGCTTTGAAAATTTATATCTTGTAAAGTTCCTTCTTCAGAAAAAAGCCAACTTTACGTTGTTGTTTTTTTTTTGCGCAATTTGGATTTATTAGAAATCAATAAAAGTAATAATTATGTCACACTTTTCAGTTCCTAAAATATATATCAACGCAGATGGGATTGTCAAAAAAAAAAAAAAAGATGCTTGTTTTTAGTCCCACTAAGGCAAAAAAAAAAATTAAGTGTAAAGCAGTGAGTAACCGCCCCTAAACAAGGGCTAAGGCAGGAACATGCAATACACCGCCAACTCGGTCATTTCGATCCATGGACTGCAGTTTCATGCACATTATGCACTCATCAGCATGGAATACGAAAGTAACCGAGTTGGAGGCAAAAATCCTCTTATAGAGCAAAGAGAAGTGTGTTCATACATTGTGCCAACAATGCAACCGTAATTTTCTCCTGCTGTTGAACAATCCTTACATGCAGGGCTGCGGAGTCGGAGTCGGAGTCTGACTGATTTTGAATCAAAGGAGTCGAAGTCGGAGTCACTGAAAAACATGTCGACTCCGACCACCTCCGATTTGGATGAAATTTTATGGAGGTGAAAACATATCTTTGAAACTAACAGATACACATTTTCAGCGTCCAATATCCAAATCCTAATCATCTAGGATCATTAAAAAGGGCTTCAAAATGGCGGGTCTGCTTTGTGAAACGAATTGCTGTGCTCGGGCTTATGCAAGTGAATAAAAAATATTTGCAGCAAAAATGCAATGTGTTAAAATAAAGTCTGGCCATTTAACAAGAAAAGGACTAGTTTTGTACGGAGTCAAATGACAAAACCGGCACTTTTCTTTTGCTCTGGAGAAAATTGACTTTTTGGGAGGTCACAGTGACCTCTGAGAATTGATGCAAATGATGAAATTACCTGCGAGAATTCTTGAGAGAATTGAACTTTTTGAGAGGTCACAATGACCTCCCATGACCTCCAACTCAGATACATCCACCCCCTAAAGTGAGTCCTGGCTACGACCATGAATAAAAATGAAACTTAATATTTCAACTTTTGTTTTGGATTTTTCCCTCTTCACATTTGGCTAAAAAAAATAAATAATAAAAAAAAGCAAGAGTCGGGAGTCGGAGTCGGAAGTTTTAAAATCCTGGAGTCGGAGTCGGCCATTTTTCCTCCGACTCCGCAGCCCTGCTTACATGTACATACACTTAACACAGTAATAGGGTCCGATTTAGTCACTTAAGGCCCCAGAAAAATTGTTTCTCAGAACTTATATGAGGGCCATTCCACGTGACGGAACGGGGCGTTTGGAGCTGTTTTGTCAGTAGATTTTGTTCTATTAGTCTGTGGAGTTAGCGACAAAAACAGCCGAAATATTTCACTTCCGGATACCAGTGTGAAATTTGGTACAGAGCTTATGTACATATATAGGGCCATTCCAGCCTTACGTGTGTGACTTTTTGACGCCATTTCTTTGCAAATAACAATAAAAACCAGGTCGATATTTTTTAGATATTTCTTAGTGGTTGCTATTTGAGTAACAGAAGATATGCAAATGTTGTAATGCGGCGTTATTTTTTTTTCATAGGACACTTTTGAATTTTTTTATAAAATTTTAAATACAGAGTTACGTGTGTGACTCGGAAAATCTGAAAATAAGCTGTACCTGATATTATTGTGTAATTTCCTGTGAAGTTTTAAAAGATAAATGAACGGTGATTTTTGTGCATGTGTCTAAGTATACTAAGTAAGTATTCCACATATTCTTTTTTTTCTAAACTTCGTACAGTAGCAATAAAAAAATTTTAATATTCCTTACGTGTGTGACACTAGAGCCTTACGTGTGTGACCGCGTGCAGCATGTCTTCATTTTAAAGTCAATTCAACTTCCACAACTGATAATTATAGCTATCAGCATTATATATGTGTATGTCTGTCTCTACCCCTCCCCCCTCCCCCCCCGTCCCCCTCTTCTAATATTTTTTGAGTGAGCAGTCCGATTTGAACAAACTTTTTTTTGTTCGAAAGATCTCGGCGAGGAGACCTCATTCTCATATTTGACTTTCAGATTTGAACAATTTTTCGTTCAACTTTGAACCGTTCAAACAACCTGTCCCCCGTTAACAACTTTTGAGTAAACAATCCGATTTGAACATTTTTTTTCTTTTGTTCTAATAATCTCGGCGAGGATAAATAATTCTCACATTTAATATTTTGGTTTGAGCCCTTTTTTGTTCAACTTTGAACCGCTCATACAACTGGTCCCCCGCTAATTACTTTTGAGTTAAACAGTCTGATTTGAACAAACTTTTTTTGTTAGAAAGATCTCGGCGAGGACAATTAATTCTCATGTTTGACTTTTCGAATTGCCCCCCACCCCCCACGTACCCATTATCTTTCGGATGAATATTTTACCAAATTTGAAATTTGAAATTGGCAAACGAGAAAGTAGGCTCGTTCAGTTCCGGACGGAACCACTTGTTTAATATTTGATTTTTTGCCCTAAACGAAAGATCTGATTTTGTTGGACATTGCCGCTAGTAAATAATTAAATTGCAAAGATATGTTCACAAAATAAAGAATGAAGACGAAATTAATTCTCATTTGTATACGAATTATATATAGGTTATTTTATAATTTATTTGTATAACATGTTACATGTAATCAGAGGAGATTAACAAAAAAAAATTAAATTAAAAAAATCGGTTCCTGGGAAAGTTTCTCAAACAAAGACCTGACTCTTAACCCTTCACTGCACGATTTTTATATTTTCATGAAAAAAGTCATATGTTACCTTTTAATAACTCTGAGTTCAGGAAAAATGAAGAAAAAAACTTATCTTCAAAAGGTGCACCAAAAATGATGTTTTAATTGTTTGTTCTACATATGGCACAAAGCACATAGCATATGCTTTGTATACCGATAAGTGTAATAATCTACAATGTGTTTTGTGCCATAAGTGGTACAAACAAATTTGCCACTATGTGTATTAAAACATTTTTAGAACAAAGGAAATAATGACTAAACACACTTCTAACGGAAATGCAAACACTCTTTCTTTCAAAAGAAAGAACTGTAATACCTAGACTAGTGCAACTAACTAGTACATAAACATCACACTAAACTGTTATAGCAATGTTCCAGAAGGGGCGTAAAACTCAGTTTAACTGCATTTAAAAAGTCATTGGAATATATGAGGGTTTATTTGGTTTGTGCCAGATCTGGCACACCGTGCAGTGAAGGGTTAAGGTAAACCATTCAAAAGTCTTACGTGTGTGACAGCTTTTAAAGAGCCTCGTTAAAACGTTTCTGCCGAATGGATGAAGATGTACGTCAGGTTACAGGTGTTATGTATCAAGTTAATTTATGATATGAGATAGTTTTCTTTTAGTCCCCTAATTAGACCTTGGGGGGGGAACTTTTCTATCTTTTGCCTTACGTGTGTGACCAAAAAAAAGTAACCTGCATATTTTGAGGGGTTAAAAACTTATGAAACACTTTATTACAAAAAATATGAGATGTAATCATACTAAAGGATCTACGTTCATGATATTTGATAGTTTTTCCAAAAAAAAATTGATTATTAGATGAAAAAAATTCTCTGACATTTTTTCACTAATAATGCATTTTTTTTTAAATTTGTCTCAATGTTATTAAACAAGGCTAAAATATGAGAAAAGAAATATTATATCTTAAAATTGATGCTGGAATCGAAAAGAGTAGATATTTTTTTGTCAAAAAGTAAGGTTTGTTTTTGTATTATGGGGGAAAAAAATTTTGGTGTGTTAGGACCACTTTTCGTGGAATTGCCCTATAAGAACAAAAAACCGCCGGGAGACACTTGATCAGGGGTCATGAACTCCCGTGATGACGTCATCAAGATGGCCGCTTTTACAGGTAAATACGTTCGTTTAATTGCCTAAAACTCCATCATAGATTGAAATATTGCAAAACTCAAAAGTATCATCTGAAAGCTCTTTGAAAGAGCTATTTAGAAAGATTTAATTTTTCTTTCTGAGGTCAAGGTCCCACACCTGTAATGACGTCATCAAAATGGCCGCTTTTACAGGTAAATACGTTTGTTTAACTCCCCCTAAAACTCCATCATAGATTTGAATACTTCAAAACTCAACAATATCATCTGAAAGCGCTTTAAAAAATCTATTTGGAAAGGTTTAATGTTTCTTTCTGAGGTAAAGGGCCCACCTGTGATGACGTCATCAAAATGGCCGCTTTTACAAGTAAATACGTTCGTTTAACTGCTTAAAACTCCATCATAGATTCAAATATTGCAAAATTCAAATATATCATCTAAAAGCTCTTTAAAAGAGCTATCTAGAAAGATTTAATTTTTCTTTCTAAGGTCAAGAGCCCACCTGTGATGACGTCATCAAAATGGCCGCTTTTACAGGTAAATACGTTTGTTTAACTCCCCCTGAAACTCCATCATAGATTCAAATATTGCAAAACTCAAATATATCATCTAAAAGCTCTTTAAAAGAGCTATCTAGAAAGATTTAATTTTTCTTTCTAAGGTCAAGGGCCCACCTGTGATGACGTCATTTGAGGCCATTTTGATGATAAATCTTTTCAAATAGCTCTTTTAAAGAGCTTTCAGATGATATATTTGAGTTTTGCAATATTTGAATCTATGATGGAGTTTTAGGGGGAGTTAAACAAACCTAGTTACCTGTAAAAGCGGCCATTTTGATGACGTCATTACAGGTGAGAACTTGACCTCAGAAAGAAAAATTAAATCTTTCTAAATAGCTCTTTTTTAAGGAGCTTTCAGATGATATATTTGAGTTCTGCAATATTTCAATCTATGATGGAGTTTTAAGCAGTTAAACGAACGTATTTACCTGTAAAAGCGGCCATTTTGATGACGTCATCACGGAATGACCTTGATCTTCGATCAAGTGTCTCCCGGCGTTTTTTTGTCCTCCTATGTGAATTTAAGCCCCACATGAAATTTCAGACTGGTATCCGAAAGTGAAATATTTTTGCACTAACTCCACGGACTATATAAATACAAATAAAATACGCTCGGAATTGTTTTGTTGGTATTAACGGCAAAGATTTGTCGTACGAATTATGTAGAAAATTTAAAATTAGTTATTTGTTTGAAAATAGCCGAATTTTAAGCATTAAAATGCTTGTGACGGAATAGTCCGTCATAGGCATTATATTGCTTATCCTTGAATCATTTTCTTTACAACTACGAACTTTTGACTTTCCATGTAATTCTCTTGATAAATCTAAACTGTCGCTACCAAAAAAAAAAAAAAAAAAAATCCTAGATTGCTTTATTTGTATTTATGAAACAAAATCTACTGACAAAACAGCTCCAAATGTCCCGTTCCACCACGTGGAATGGCCCATGAAAAAATTCAATGCAACATAACTTCTGAATGAGTTCCGAAAAAAAAAATATTCGCCAAGGCATTTTTATTTTTATTTACTTTTAGTCAGCTAGACACCCAGGTTTCGTCGGACCCAGGTCAAACATGATACCAGAAAAGATCTAAAACAACTTGTTCTCTTGATATTTTAATAAGTCTAGTTGCAAGTATAAATTACTAAGCAATACTAGCTGAATTTCATACTGCAAACAATATATTTTTTTGTCGCTTTTAAAATATATAAATTACTAAAGGAGAAAGTTTGAAATTTCTCAGCTCTTTAAATTAACTCATATTCTTTTCCATACCTTCATAAAATCTAGTTTATTTCCCTAGAAACTGCTCAAATTACTCAGTGATATACGTTAAAACAGCATGAGTCAACGTAACCACAAAACTGAGAGCACATGCACTGAGCTGTGTGGAAACTTCCTAAGTGACAATTTCAACAGCGTCGACCTATGGATGAATACTCATTTATGAATCAAAATCTTTTGAAATCGAAAACACGTGATACATTTCTGAAACGATTGAAGAATTCACAAGTTGAGAAATTTCGGAGCCATCCTTCATTATTTTTTACCGTTGTGATCGCACTTTTTTTTTTATTACACACGTTCAGTGGCTAGATGGTTCGTAGTTTTACGCAATTTGCTTTTTGCGCAATTCACTTTTTACGTCAAGACTCACTTTCGGCAATTGCTTGAACAAATTTGGCATCATTATAAAAATTATCACAATCAATATTTGTACAGGGCAGTAACCAGACTATATTTCTGGGAGGGGTTTACCCCCTCATTTCTCGTGAAATATATATGATGAATAAAACTTGATTTCATTTTCTACGTTCTACATTTGTATTTCTTTTTGTTACAGTAGATGCTTAAGGGGCATTAACATGAAAAATAAAACAATCTTTCTAGAATAATCGAAGATCGTCTAAAATTACGTTTTTTGAAATATCAATTTCGAAAATTTTTCCAGGAAAAAGTTCCGAACACCATTTCTGTAATTAACGAAATCAAAGATGGACTGAAATTGCTCTTCTTTCTTTTAAACTTTAGTTCCGATTCCGATACATGCCTAGATTGAAAAGTCTCCAGCCTTCAAAAACATATCGAAGATCATCTAATATTCCGTTTTTTTAAATTCAATTCTGGAAAATTGTCGGTGTAAGGTTTTTCAAGGGAATGGAGATCGCCCCCCCCCCCCCCCCCCCCATCGTCGCTCTCTTTTATCCGTCCTTGTTGCTAAGTGTATTATAGTTGCGATTTTTTCTCTTTGTTTACGTTTTGTATGATTCAGTAAATGAAGTTTGTTGCTTAATTGAATAATTAGTTTTTTTAGTCCATTAATAGTTGCATAGTTCTCTATTTCTGTTTCATTTGTTTAACTTAAAATTAATGAAATAAATTATATACTGGTTACAAACGAGCTTAATTACTTATTCTATCAATTCAAAATAACTCTTGGCAGAAAAAACACAGTTCACAATTAAACCATTTAAAAGACCACTTCAGCTAATTAGGACTTTGATTAATTCTTCCATGGCATGACTAATTATGTTTTGAAAAAGTAACTCCTGTTTGAATGCCGACGTATGCTCTTTGGTAGATTAGCTCATTAAGTCCACAAATAAACCATTCAACAGAGGATTGCCGCTAATAAAAACTTCTGACTAATTATTTCACTTCATGAACCAGTTATTTATCGTCTGTAACCGTATTGTATCAGTTTAAAGTTCGTACTTTTTTATACCGACTCAAATATTGTTTTTGGCTATAGCTCAAAACAGTAATTTTGGAATTACCGACTTTAGCCTGAACGCCAACGATATGGTATAGCAGGAAGAAGACAACCACCATTTTATTTTAAGAATAGCAACTAAGGGAGATGGAGAAACAATTTAGCACAAAAGAAAAAACATGATTTGCTGTAAACATGCAAATGTCAACTACACGTTGACTTTCACAAAAATCAAAATTGGATTAATTGCAACAGAGCAGTAGGCGTACATAGACTTAGACCCATCTACTATTTAATTGTACTACATGCCGTTTTGTATTATTTTCCTCTCTTGTGAACTTACTTAAAGTTGTTTCTTGCGCCGAAGCTATCGCTCAACTAAAAAATGTATTTTACAGTGAACTAGTGAGTTTCTGACGCTTGATAATTTCATTTTTTTGTCCCCATTCTAGACAGAAATTTTGACATCTTGGGATTATTTGCATTAGAGATAATGTAATCTTTCAGAAATATTTTTAAGCTTTAATTTTTACCATCTTTTAAAACATCTACTTCAAAGCTGTATTATACATTAACCCATTAATGCCTAGCGTCCCTTTTTAGGGACGGTCCAAAAAAGGGGCTGAATTTCCCCAAAATGGACATTTCAGCCAAATAATAGTGTTCAATTAGTACCTTGGTATTGTTTCAATTCGTTATTAATAGATTGCAGAGCATGACCATTGTAAAGTGCGTTCTGTAGCATTTTTAATATGATCTTTATCGAAAATGACATCGTTTACAATCTCAAGGAAAAAAGCTAAGTTTTCAAAGTTATTCCCAGCTTCCCAGTTTATGTTAATTGCTGATTTTATTACTTCTTATAAAATGTCTATTTAAATATTATCTCGTAGGCAGAAACAATTTTAGTAAATAAAGTATGTACCCTCTGGGGTCTATCGTAACTTTTAAGGGACGATTTTTGTTTCCTTAATAAACAAAATATTTTTTACATAATATTTTTTTATAATTTTTCCTGTCCATTAAATACTGTTTTAAACCAGTGTACAAAATATCTTTGGAAAAAAAATGTCAGGCATTAATGGGTTAAACTATAAAAAAGTTTTCTTTTTTTTTTTTTCAGTGTAACTCATAGTGTTATTTTTCTGGACCGTGCGCCTTCAAACCTCGGGCGCTCCTACGCGTCGCGAAGGCTGCAAGGCTGCTATTTACGCTAGGGTGGGTCAAAAAAAAAATCGATTTTTTTTTTTTTTTTTCGGAATCACGTTAACCCTCAAAAGTTGTAGAAAATAGACTAAATTGGGGGAAAATAATAAAAAAATTCTGAGTTGACTTCTTCAGTTTGCTCATGAAGCTGGAAGTTTAAAAAAATATGCTAAAAATTGAAAATTTCAAAACATAATAAGTTTAATTTTTCGTAATTTTTTATAATGCAACAGCCATAAATTGCTAGTATATAGCGTAGTTAGAACCTAAAAAAAAATATTTTATAGCTTTTACATAAGATCTTTAGTTCGCGCATAAGCCTTAAGTTGGGCTAAAATTACGATTCAATAATAATTCGTACCTCATGTGCCTTAATCTGCATATCAGTATATGTAAGTTAAAATAATGCTACGAAGAGCTCATAGTTCAAAGATCGTTAGCTACAGGGGTGCCCACAGGGGGGCGGGATTTTTTTAACTGATTTAATTATTTTTTTAATTTAAATTATTTATTATTATTATTATTATTGTTTATTTATGATTTTTTTGTGTGTGCGTATGTGTGTGCTTAGAATGTCTGGAAGGGGAAAAAAAGCGATTCTATTCTGCGCGTAATTCGAACTTTAAGAAAAATAATAATGTATAAAAAATAATAGTTATAATTAAAAGAAAGAATAATATTTAAAAAAAAATATTTATAAAAATAAATAAATAAGATTTTAAAAAATAAATAAATAAAAAGGGGTAAAATTAAAAATAAATAACACAAGAGGGTTGTGAAATTTCTTGGGGGGAATTTGCGCCATTGAGCTTGGCGGGGGGGGGGGGCACCCCTGGTTAGCTAGATTTAGCAAAGTTTTGTTTATTAATGATACTGCACTTCAGAGCATGATTTTTCCCGTGAGTATGAATAAAATTTTACGAGGAGTTGATCGCTCGTATAGGATCTACAGCATTAAAAAACCATTATTTATTCACTGTTCTAAATACTATTCTGACCTGAAATGGAATACCATAAAACCCACGCAACAAAATTAAACAGCCCATAAAACATAAACAACAGCACGGCCGTGAAACTGGAAGTTAAAACTCATCAAATATTTTCGGAACAGCTGGACAAGTGCGTAAAGTAACAACTGCAACTTCGACTGCGGTGCTGACAAAGTGTTTCAGCTGAGCGAAAACGACGCTTTTAGAAGCACCCCAGAGATTCATCGGGATTGGAGAATGTCGAATTGTGACATATTTTTTTCCTCCGGTGATGTCAGGTAGCGATCAACAGATGGCATTTTTGAAAAACGAAACACCTGAGCTGTAAGTGCGCAGATGAGTAAAATATCCGCTGCAGTCATCAAGTTGGGACTGTTTACTTTTAAAGTGAATGTTTACTTTTTCGAATTTGCTAAAATGGCAGCGCTCCAATTTTAATTATTATCCACTCTTTTCTACGAGGACACATTATTGTTATGAATATTCGACAAAAGGCATTGATATTTAGGGAACTAGAAAGTATTGTCCGGGGGGGGGGGCGGGTCATTTATTTATTTTTCTCTCTTCAAACAGATAAATTTTTGCTTTTATTTTCAACCAGCTTATTATCCGGCGTTGCCCGATATTGTATCATGTTTAACTTATTTCATGCTAAAATGAAGTAGGTGAGCCTTAAATTAGTAATTCATTGTTAATCGTAATCTTTGTTGAAAAATACTCATATTTAAATGTGTTAAATTTTATCAATTTGTATGCTTAAAGGTAGGGATGCACCGATAAGCAAATTGGCCGATTACCGATTACCGATTAATCGGCTGTTCATAATCGGCCGATTAATCGGCTTGGCCGATTATCATTTTTCTATTTTAAATTTCTCCATTACTTTTTTTTTCTTTTACAATTTCGATTTTCGAAATACTTGTGATTAATTTATTTCTGAGAGATTATTTTTCTAAACCGCTCCAAAATAATTTAAAAATTTGATCCCATTCCTTTTAGCTAATTTTCATGTAATTGTTAAGAAAATTAACTAAACACGATAATTCAAATAAGAAACAGGTGGGAGACTGTGGTGAGTAACAGTGGCGTACATAGCACCCCCGCAACCGCCAGCACGGGGTTTGAGGAAGAACAATTCGGAAAAATACCACTATGAGGTGTACGGGAAATTTTTAAAAAACAGTTTAATAGGGGGATGGGGGCGCACTTTCAAACCTTGCAGGAGGGCGCTCCCAAGTCTATGTACACTACTGGTGAGCACGCTATTTTAAGTGCACTTTTAAATTAATTTTTCAATTATTAAATACCCATTTTGTCCAAAACTTATTCTTTGTGAAAATTATAAAGTTGTGTAAAACACTATGATAATGGAGAAAAACATTGACACATGAAAAATGTTTCAACATTGCATATTTATTCAAATTTTGAAAAATTTAATTTATTAAGAAATTTATATCAACCTTTTTTTAATACTCGTTCGGTTATAGTTTTCGAATTATTTGTCTTGTTTTTTCTCACTACGTTTCTCATTACCTTTTCGTACTATATGTTACACTTTGCAGAAAATTATTTATTGTTTATAAATATTTTTCACGGTTAATTCTTGTACAAGGCGTACTAAAAGTTATTTTATTTTAAAAATATTTTTCCTCTGTTTTATCGACAAACTTTGGCCAAATATGAGTAAAATGATACTACTCATGTGTTTCGCATTTCAATTTAGAGGTCCTGCAATTTAATTAATTATTCAAATAGTGTCATGTGAATAACAGCTGTAGGATTAATTTTTAATATTTCATTGAATTTTAAGCACTTTTTGAACTATTTCTTTCGCTTTTACTTTGTACACATCCGTATTACATGTTATAGTAATCTTTGCAGAAAATTATTTATAGTTAGTAAATTAAATCATCATAGTTCCTTATTGAATATATGCTTTGGAAAATGATGTTTAAAAAATATTTTTTTCGCCGATTAATCGGCAACATTTTACCGATTATCAATAATCGGCTGAGAGGCCGATTATGGCCGATTAATCGGCATTGCCGATTAATCGGTGCATCCCTACTTAAAGGCTTATCTCTATTTATATATTCAAAATTGAAAGAAAATGGCCATTATGAGACAAAAAATATGAATTTTGAGCTCTTTGGATTTTTTTAAAATGTCAAAACCCCGTCTATGTAAATTCTAGTGCGTCAAGGAACCTCTATGCCAAGTTTGATGAAAATCTGACGAAAACTAGATTTGTATGAGGAACTAACATACGAACATACATCCATTTATATATAGTTAGATTAATGATTTAATTGCTCTCGTTATCAACATCCTATTGCACTTTAGGGCGTTATTTTTCAATTCCCGATCGATAAAAATCAATAGATATTAGAGCAAAATAGTTGGAGATTGCATTTGGATGTCAGCAAATTTTCAAGTTTTTGTTAGACGGTATTGAACGGTTGGAAGGAAGACAATATGGTACGATGCCAGCTCATATTTCAGCTATTTTCAACAGAAAAGGCGTGATTCTGATTCTGAAGCGTGATAATGCAAGACCTTATTGTTCCCCATACTCACCCGACATTGCTCCATCTGATTTTCAATCATTCCGATCGCTTTTTGACAAACATTACAACCCAATTAAATAATTGGCATTGAAGAAACTTACAACTGGATTAGAATCAGAAAATTGTACACAAAACTTTGCATGTGAAAATTGCATGAAATCAAAATGAACAGAAGAGCCATGTCCAAAACAAATACACCAAAAAACAAAGCAACTTCTCGAGTTTATTTATTCTGATTTTGCAGGCCAGTTTCAAACACCAACTATTGGAAGAAAGACTTATTATTCTTACCTCTATGGATCGTTTTAGTTGGATTACAATGAATGGGTTATCTGACGAAACAGAAATTGCGGGAAATTAAAGTTCAAAGTTTTATTGTTGCCGTCGTAGCAGATTTTTTGTTTTCTGGTTTTGTAGTTAGTGTGCAGGAGTGCCCCGATGGAAGATCACAGAAGGTCACTGTGACCTCCCAATAATTTCCGTATTCGGCACATTTCGCTGACGATTCGGCAATTTGAAGACAATATTGCAACATTGAGATAGTTTTTTCTTTTTAGTTTTCAGAATAGTTTTTTAAAAGATGCCTAATGTTTTTTCTCACTAAATGTTATATGCATGTACATGTGTGCATGCTTGTATTTTATCATTCAATAAAATTGCAACTTCATTCGGCAAATTGATAATTTTTCCTCTTTCCAAAATTTTATTCCGGGGTGCACCTGTTTTGTGTGCATATGATATTGTTCCACTGTTGTCTACTTCTTGATGTACCAAGTTTTATTTGCTTACCCATATCCTTCGCTTACCATTGTCCAGAGCGTTTATTTTTTAAAACATATTTTTATGTAACATAGCCCTTTCATCCTCCAAGCCCTTCAAATGAAAGAATACATTTCGATGACTAAAATAAATTTAGCAGAAAATTACAAACTTTAAAAAGAGACAATGGTGGAGAATTCACGTCAATGACTGAATATATAAGCATTTTAAAACAGTTTACGTAAGTAATGTAGTGTGACATATGAGAGTAGATTAAAACGCGAAATGTGACACTTTGTGGCAAAGGAAAAGCTGGGTCAAACGCTGAAAAAAATGACATCATTTATGAAGAGCTCCTAACCAACAATTCTGCACCGAAGAAATCAGAGTGAGAAAAAGTTTAAGCAAAATGAGAAACAGTTTATCCTATTTCACAAATGAATGAAAACATCACAGTTTCTGACGCGACCTCTCCTCAAATTGAAATGTTACACGTCTTCTCTTCGCATGCAGAGCTATAAAAAAGAGGCGCAAGCAAAAACCTAAGTGCCACAAAACAGTTTTAAGTCGTTAACGAAGTGGAACAGTAATTCCTCATCCCCTATCTCTGCTGGGGAGGTTTGGCATTGACCTGAATTGTGTAACGACACATGGAAAGGAACCAAGAATGTGTTACTTTAGGAAGCAGAAGAAAGTGAAAAACAAAACAGAAAAAAAAAGTTGTAGTTTTCACGTAAACACTTGTTCAATGACCGGCATATGAGAAGGAGGAGCAATACGGAAATACCATCCAGCTCACCACATTTCAAACACTATATGAAATTTTCAAATGCAGTTTTGCTATTTTGATTTGTTTGAATTGTAAGCAGAGCTCAATTTCTAGAAAAAAAGTGCAAGAAGCCTATGATTTTCAAATTTTGTAAAATAAATATTTTTAATTTTAATACCGTCTAGTACCTCCCTTGAAGTACTCTCCACCGGTAATTTTTTAAAATTGAAGTTCAACAAAGCGTATTTGGATGAATTTTAGTGGTGTTGAAGAATGAGGTTTGGGGCTCTTCCCCGAAAAAATTTCGAAATTAAAATACGAAACCTTGGTGTTAAATATTTGCCTACCTTTTTTCATAGTAAAAATTAAGAGATAAAAATCTGGTATGGACCCCACACTACTTCCTTTTACGTGTAAATTTCTTAGCAGTTGCCTTAAGTGTTAAAAAAAGTGCTTGGAGTGAGCAAGGTAACAGTTAAAATATTTACTCCCCTAATCTACCACGAAACAATGCAAAAAATATTTTGCAATGGTTATTTTTCTAAATATTGCTGATTTTAATATCATTTAGTGAATTTTTCGCAAAATATCGCCAATAGCGCCAAGTTGAACCCAAATTCAAAAAATTTTTTCGCCAAATTTGTCGCCAACTTGGCGATATGTCGCCAAGTTGGCATCAAACACTTGGCGACCAAAAGCTTGGCGACATGTCGCCAAGTGGTGGCCCCAATTCATATCACTTGAGTCTGTATTGAAATTAACATTGATTTACCCCAAAAAAGGGGTAAAAGACCCCTTTGGGAACATTCGAATGCAATCACACGGGGAGGTGCACAACTAGACCCCCCTCAGAGCCTACATACCAAGCTAGAAGTTTCTACGGCATATAGTTTTTGAGTTATGCGAGCCATATACGCACATACATCCGCACATACGTACATACAGACGTCACGAGAAAACCCGTCGTAATTTACTCGGGGGTGGTCGAAATTGATTTTTCGGCTGTTTGTATGTTGTTAGGTACATATGCACGTGCTGACAGGTCGAAAAAACTACGCGACATTCATTCAGGGGTGAGCAAAGTCAAAATTTAGACCGAAATTTGAGTGAAATTTTTTTCGTGATCACAATACTTCCTTTACTACGTAAAAGGAAGTAAAAATCAACGGCCCGTCCCTTGAAATACTTCGGGATCCGCCCTTGTTCATTTTTTTAAGTTTTAAAAACTTCACCACAATAACAAAACCGTTAATCAAAAGCTTTTTAAATGTGGAAAAGCGGCAGCGAGATATTTTTAATCAAGAATTATTTTTTTACTCTGCTGAATTTCAACAATAAATTAAAAGAAAAAATATGTAAATCAGAAACCTAATAAATCACGCGATATTTTTCAGGAATAGCTGGTTTATGGCTCATAACTTTGCTATGCAGTACATTTTTTCCGTCATCAAATTGAAGTAAAAACATATTTATTGGCATACCATGCGGGTGTTAAATGGCGGCTATACACTTGGATCCTTTTGAGGCCTTTCGATTTATTTTTTCAATGCCATGCACGTGAAACATATTAATATTGAGAAATGAAACTACAAATCTAAAAAAACATAAAACATTATTTATGGTTGACTGTGAGAACATATAAATCATAACGAAAACGCGCATTTCTGTTTCTGAATGAATATTAACTGTATTCAAATAGAGCACGTTTAACATCAATTTCTTACTTTTTTTTAAAACTCTAAAATAGTAAAATATGATTGACCGGAGAAACATCTTTTGGTGAATAGCTTTTACATGTCAGGAGAATGTCCATCAGTGTTGCATATCTTTTGTAACTGTCTAAATCGCAATCGTTTTAAAAATTTTAATCATTCTCATCCATCTTTGGAGGAGTTGCTAGCGGACTCACCATGAGTTAATCCTGCTACACCCTGGACCTTTTGTCCACCCCGCTGAGAAATCCGGACCGTTTGCCATCGCTGTACAAAAATGTGGATCTTCTGTTCGTGGACCTTTTGTCTGTCGGACCTTATGTTCCTTAGACCTTATGGCCATTGGATCTTATGTCTGGCGGACCTTCTGTCTCTCGGATCTTCTATACATCGGATCTCTTCGACGTGAATCTTCTGTTCGGGGACCTTTTGGTTTTGGACCATATCACCGGATCCGCGTTAAACTGACCCCTTTCCTTCAGGAGATAGCTTTTTCAATTTAATTCAGTTTTCGTTTCGTCGTCTTCGTTTTTGTTTGGCAGTTTTATGTTTTTGTTCATTTTCTTATCATTAAAAATTGTTTTTCAGTTTATATTGCTTCGACAACTTTTTCTCAATTTAAAACTTCATTTTAACTTCCGTTTCGGAAATTATCCCAATATCCCCTGTATCTGCAATTATACCTAATGATCCCACCAGTGGCGGATCCAGAAAAAATCTACAGGGGGGGCACAATTTTTTTTTTATTTTTTAACTGAAAAATAATAATTATTGTTAAAAACAAACAACTGTCATATTCTTATGTATTATCGTATTTTCCTTACCTTTCGGTTCCTGGTAATAATGGCATTCCATCATAAACGTATGCAAAAACATATATTAAAATAATGCAAAAGATATATGAAGGGCCAGGGGGAAAAAAGATGAAAGTCATCGTTTCGTCAATTTCGAGATATTAGCGCTATCTAG
>JAXGGA010006232.1:0-45000 GCA_038373865.1 Uloborus plumipes
TTAAAACAAATATTTGATACGCACATTGCATATATGATGCGCTCACGAACTATAAAACACAACAATTTACATCACAACTAACTTTTAACATGCATAT
Source organism: Uloborus plumipes (assembly GCA_038373865.1). Classification (NCBI taxonomy): domain Eukaryota; kingdom Metazoa; phylum Arthropoda; class Arachnida; order Araneae; family Uloboridae; genus Uloborus; species Uloborus plumipes. The sequence continues at coordinate 98 of JAXGGA010006232.1, forward strand.
TAAAATAAAAAATAGCTGAATTAACACTTCAAATGAGGTAACATTAGAAAATATCGGTTCTTCGAACATCAACTAAGATTTATGTTTTCTGAAAAAACGGGGGAAAAACACATAAAAATCATGGCATACGGTTATTTTGATGACTCTTACTCATTTTAGTTGGAAATAGTTTCAGTAATTCAACCAGTTTTTATGAAATGAATATCACGTATAATCATAATAATACTACGTGCAGCAATGGTGGCTCAGTATAACAGCATGCGAAAACATAAACAAACTTTAATTAATTCTCAAAAAATAAATACGTTTCGAAATCAGCAACAAACTGGGTGCATTTTGTACTTCAACTTACCTGGAATTCGAAGAAGCGCTTTTCCAAGCTAAGAAATAAGATTAAACTCATCAAATTAGACAAAATCTAGACCTCACTCGAATCTCCGTAGAAATAACATGGGGAAAAAATGAGAGGACGATGTTAGTGAACCACTTACCCGGAAGTGACGTATTTACTTTTCTCGTCCATATCGGATCCAGCAGGGCAGAGAATATCACGTGACTACACGGCAACCGGAAAGCGATTTCAGTGTGGGCGTGGCTTAAAGGAAATAATAGCAGACAGCTTTCGAATCGCGTAGTGTGGATTTGAATATGGTCTAATACAAAATAATTCAAATATAATAAAGACGAAATTAAGCACAATTAAGAATGCCAGATGCAATGTTTTACGAAAACGAGTAGTATCTTTCACATGAAAATCCAAAATTGATTTTTCTGTTCTTTTTCGCAACTTAATTTTGTTTCAGAATTTTAATTCCGGTTTATTTTGCTCATTTTCAATCGTTTTGTTTAACTCGAAAAAAATCTTTTGTGTAATAGAGAAGTTAAATTCTAATTTGCTTAAAAAAAATTAATGAATAAAATTCATCACCACACCAGGATTTAAAAAAATAAATAAATAAAGGAAAATAAAGTTGAACTACATTGAAAATCAAAAATTATATTAAAAAAAAAGAAAAGAAAAAAAAGACAAGCTTTTCTCGACTTGTGTACTTTTTTTTTTATCGAATACATTATGGAATAACAATTTGGTTTTATGAAGTTAAAAATGCAAGACAACGTGTCTACAAGTACAAATAAAAGGTTAAAAAAGAGTTAGAAAACTCTAGCAGATAGCTATTTGGGGGCTATTATGAATGAAGCCCCATCATCAGTGCAAAAAGATGATGGTTCACTGACACCAGTCAAGTGAACCAATAGCTATCTGCTAGAGTTTTCTAACTCTTTTTTTAACCTTTTATTTGTACTTGTAGACACGTTGTCTTGCATTTTTAACTTCATCAATTGTACAAAGTTTTCGACTGCTTTTCTTACAAATTTGGTTTTATTTCTTGATTCATTTAGGCAGGGTGTCAATGATTTAAATCAATTGATTTAAACCACTGATTTAAATCAAATGATTTTTTTTTTTTAAATCATTGATTTAAATCATTTTTCAACTTAAGCTTAGAAATCTTCTTGATTTTTTGATTTTCATAAATTCTGTTTTTTGCTTAGTTTTAGTTTCTGTTTTTTGCATAACTTTTCTTCCTAAAATTGATTTTTGTCCTTATGGTTTTCTCTCACTTATTTAATACTTCTATCTATTCATTTTTTCTCTCCTTACTCAATCTAATTATTCACATTTTTAGGCAATGGAGACTTTTAAATTATATTCAGCATTATTATTATTATTATTATTATTTTTTTTTTTTTTTGAAATTGATAAGGAAGTGAAAAGGCAATATACGAAAAGATGGTAGATGGTTGTGTATCTTTTGATTTTTTTCTCATAAAACACTTTTCAATTTAAGATAGTTAAGAAATGTTGAAAAAGAGAAATTTGCTGGAAACTGCTAACACGTTTTTCAAAGTTACGAGAAATCATATTTTCAATGTAAAAATAAATAAATAAAAGAGCATATTAATTAAAAGACATGTAGCCAGTGGCGTACATAGCGCCCCCGCAACCCCCGCGGCGCGGGGGGGCGCAAGAGGTTTGAGGGCGCCCGATCCAGAAAAATAGCACTAAAGGTTACACGGGGAAAATATTTTTTACATTTTAATAGGGGGTGGGGGGCGCACTTACAAATCTTGCTGGGGGGCGCACCTTAGTCTATGTACGCTACTGCATGTAGCAATGTCCAATTTATTTATTTCCTTCTGTTGTTATGTTTTTCAGTGTGTTACTATGTCATCTGTATTATACTTATGATTTAAATCATATGCATTTGTACCAGCGGGTGACCGAGCTCCGCTCGAGGAAAACAGGTGTCGAAGCTAACTCGAAGATTTAAATTTTCAATTGTGATTTATCAAAACAATACATGCCAAAAGAAAATTTGTGAAACCATTGGTGAAAAGATGACCGGTTAAAGTGCACCATTGTAAACTATTCTAAACAAAGTTACAGTTTGGAAAGGGCACTATTCAAACAAAAAATTAAGTTTGAAAAGTCATAGGAAATAAAATGTAATTGATAATAAAAAATTATAAAATTAAAGAAATGGTACAAAGTGAGCAGTGTAAAGATTGAAGTGTGTTGAAGTTCAATATTTTTGACAAATTTATTTATAAAAACCAAACCTCGTGATTCCTCGTGCCCAAAAACCCCAGACCCCCAAGTTTACCGGAGTTAATTGATTCTGGGGCGATTTTCGACTTGGCAACCGTTTCTCGTATTACCCCTAACGTGTACCAGGGAACCGAGCTCGTTCGGCTAAAAAAAAAGAGGTTTGTAAACTCGTGTTTTTTTCTAAAGTGCGAAGTACTTATTTAGATAAACTTGAAAAGTATTTTTGAGCCTTTGGTTGCAATTACGCATTCAAAACAGCCGTAATTTATTTTAAAAAACACAACCCTATTTAATCCATGCTCATCGTAAAATCACACATAATTTCATTTCATTTGGCGCGGAAGGCGCGGGAGGGGTTGATGAGAATGGATGCAGAGTCTCTGTTCTCCAGTACGCATTTGGTTCCAGTTGGCTAAGATTTTCACTTCACTTCACACTCCAGGTCCCCCCCCCCCCGTACATACCACAACTTGATTTTTAACCGGGATGGGGCCCTGAAGATGCTCTCTTCATTTTTGAAAAAAGCGCAAGGACGGAGTAAACCCTTGGCCCAGCACACCCCAGAGGTTTCGTTTTACTTGGAGGATTTTGTGACCACGAACATTTTTAACGTCCCCCAGCAACCATTAATGAAGACGGTGGATCTTTGATCGGCGGCTAAATGATCGACCCGAGACCCTCCGGTTACGAGTCTGACGACTAACCGATTGGACAACCGCGGCCTTAGGCCCCTATATAGACGAGCCGACGCATCAAAATCACCACTTTGGATCCAGCGCGTGTGTGAAGATTGTCTTTTCTGGCCAGTTATCGCTTTTTGGTAACTTTTTACGTAAATTTAACAAAGCTTGGCAATGTCCCGAAACTTTACTCTGGTAACCCTATTTCCTCAACAATAAAAAATGAAAGTGAAAGTTTATGAGTTGGATCCAAAGTGGTGAAACTTAAGCTTGATGCGTCGGCCTGTCTATATAGCGGCTCTACCGCTGCCCATACCCAATTCTAACTTTATTTTGATCGATCTCTTTTAAATTTCAAAAGCAATAACAATTCTAACATGTTGCCAAAAATTATTTGCCAAATACCATAAAAACATAAATTTACGCTGATGGGATTAAATATGAAATCCATTGTTAGCACGCGGTTGATATGAAACGGTAACAATAAGAGAAATCATAAAGAAAATGGCGTAGTAAGAAATCTTCTCAAACATTTAATGAATCCTATCTGTAACTCCGAACCACGGAGTAGAAAGAAGGAGAGAAATGTTCTACGGATGCGCTTGTTTGAAAGTGGCAACGAATTCTCACCGCCGCCAGGGGAAACGCTCCCTATTTCCTACGGGAGTCAATGTAAATGATACTGAATCTGTCATCTTTTTAAATGCTGCTATGGGAAAGAAAAAAATTTTTTTCAACTGGATTTTGGTGTAAACCATCGATTAACATTATGAACTAAATATGACTTTGATCCCACTGAAATTTTGCCGTATTTTTTAAGAAAGATGTTTAATCGATCGCATCTAGCTACTTGCCAAATTTGACATATATGCGACTGTATGTGACATTTTCTTTGCATTGTACGATATAATTTTTGCTGAGAATCAGTTCTCTAAATTGTTGATAAATTAAGCATGAGGCAAAAAATTAATTTTGTCAGTATTTAATTTTGTTATTAATTAAATATATTTAGTAGACAAAATAATTATTAGTTTAAATATATTTATTAAATATATTTAGTTCATAATGTTAATCGATGGTTTGAGCAAAATTCCAATTTAAATAGAAATATTCTTGCCAACAGCAGTCTTTAAAAAATGAGATTCTGTCAGATTTGGCAAGTTGGTAAGTGCATTCGATTAAACCTATTTCTCAAAGAATACGGCACCTATTTTCGTGGGATGAAAATCATATTTAATTCATAATGTCAATCGAAGATTTGCACCAAAATCCAGTTGAAAAAAATTTTTTTTCTTTCCCATATCAGCATTTAAAAAGATGACAGATTCAGTATCATTTACATTGACTCCCGTAGGAGATAGGGAGCGTTTCCCCTGGCGGCGGTGAGAATTCGTTGCCACTTTTAGATAGCAGAGATTTAGCTCCTCCCCTTTAACCTCCTTGCTCCGAACTTTTCGACCGTAGCGCTTCAAAACCGGTGCCAATCGATTCCCAAAAACCCCAGACCCCCAAGTTTACCGGAGTTTATTAATTCCGGGGCGATTTTCGACATTACAAACATTCCTCGTATTATAGTATAGGATTAAAATCGTTTGCATTGAATGTTATGAAATTTTTTTGGTGACATAATAAATGAAATTTTGTTTTGAAATTTTTAACAATATCAATTTTATGCTTACTAATATTCATAAGTATAGCTAAACAGTTACGAGAGTTTCTGAAGTCTTTTTTTTTTTAATTTTTTTAATATAAAAAATCGATTTAAATTAAAAAAAATCAGATTGAAATAAAAAAAATCTGATTATTTTGATTTTTTCAAAAAAATCATTGATTTTTTTCACATCCTGCATTTAGGATGTAAGGATTAATAAGTACTAAACATAAACAGTGGAACTTAATTATTTGTTGCTAAAGATTCAAAATTTTGAATCTTTAACAACAAATAATTATTTTAATGCATGCTCTGATAAATTAAGCACCCTTTTTTTTGTGACTTGAAATCACTTAAGTAATCTAAATTAAGCAGTCATTAAATTACAACACACAAAAATTGCTATTTAATTTTTCATGGTTGAGAGCCAAGGAATCTGCCCCATTGGCCCTGCCCAACGCCCTCTTTTCGTCCCGTAAGACAAGGCGAGGAGTTAGTTCTTAATGCTTATTAGAATAATAAATGAATAATAATTATAAAAGTCAAATTTGTAGGAAAGGTTTTAAAATAGTAATAGTAAATAATAAATTCTTAAATTATTATATACAAATACAAAAGAAGACGAACAGCTACAGGCTCTATCCCCAGCTAGGCTGGTCTTAGTAAATTTCTCTGGTAAGTTGTACCAGGTGCTCACAACCCTACTAAATTAGTAATTTTTCCTCACCTCTAGGTTAGCCTGAGATTTAAATAGCTTAAAACAATGTCCCCTTGTTCTGCTTTCTAAACAAAAATTCAATAGATAAACTTCATTCATTTTGATAAAAATTAAACAACTGGATCATGTCTCCTCTGACTCTCCTACAATGTACCTCCGGTGCCACTATGCGAAATTTTGAGCGGGGGGGGGGGATTACGTATTTCCCCCAAGGTTTGGCCATATATTTTTCCCATAGAAAGTAATTTTAGTGAAGTAATTAAAGTTATTGAAATTTGGCATTTTTAATAACTTACTCACTAATGGCTGAAAACGAAATATATTTATATTTTTGCCGAAAATATTGTACTAAAATTAAGAAAGTACTCATTTCTATGGGGGGGGGGGGCTAGAGCCCCTCTTGTCCTCCCTATATTGGGTGGAGCCCATGTCCAATGCATAAAATGTGACATGAATGTATCTTGATTTTAACCATTCAATGCAATACTACTGGAAGAACTTACCGTTATGATTCAAAAAATTAAAAAGAAAGAAAGAAATACTACTAATCATGAATGAAGTATTTGAATAAGCATTAAGGATGTACCAAATAGCAGTTTTATATGAATACTAAAAACTAACTATTCGGCCAAATACTGACAATGTCTGGTTATCTGAATATTAACTAAGTTTTATAACATTTTTTGCAATTACTTCTAACAATTATTTTTATTTAACATTTAAAAGTTCTAATTTACTTAGTAGCTATTTGAGAACAGCCTTTAGTGTATAAGTTGTTAGAAAATAATAAAATTTTCTGGATTTTTTTTATGCTTCTCTATTTACCTTATTAAAAAATTAGAAAATGCTTAATTTAATGACCAGATTTTTTTATTTAAATCTGATTTTTTTTTCAAATTTAAATCGATTTTATATATATATATATATATATATATATATATATATATATATAAAGACTTCAGAAACTTTCGTAACTGATTAGATATACTTATGAATATTAGTAAGCATGAAATTGATATTGTTAAAAATTTCAAAACAAAATTTCATTTATTATGTCACCAAAAAAATTTCATAACATTCAATGCAAACGATTTTAATACAAATGCATATGATTTAAATCATAAGTATAATACAGATGACATAGTAACACACTGAAAATCATAACAACAGAAGGAAATAAATAAATTGGACATTGCTACATGTCTTTTAATTAATATGCTCTGTTATTTATTTATTTTTACACTGAAAATATGATTTCTCGTAACTTTGAAAAACGTGTTAGCAGTTTCCAGCAAATTTCTCTTTTTTAACATTACTCTTACTATCTTAAATTGAAAAGTGTTCCATGAGATAAAAATCAAAAGATACACAACCATCTTTTCGTGTATTGCCTTTTAACTTCCTTATCAATTTCAAAAAAAAATAAATAATAATAATAATAATGCCGAATATAATTTAAAAGTCGCCATTGCCTAAAAATGTGAATAATTAGATTGAGTAAGGAGAGAAAAAATGAATAGATAGAAGTATTAAATAAGTGAGAGAAAACCATAAGGACAAAAATCAATTTTAGGAAGAAAAGTTATGCAAAAAACAGAAACTAAAACTAAGCAAAAAACAGAATTTATGAAAATCAAAAAATCAAGAAGATTTCTAAGCTTAAGTTGAAAAATGATTTAAATCAATGATTTAAAAAAAAAATCATTTGATTTAAATCACTGGTTTAAATCAATTGATTTAAATCATTGACACCCTGCCTAAATGAATCAAGAAATAAAACCAAATTTGTAAGAAAAGCAGTCGAAAACTTTGTACAATTGATGAAGTTAAAAATGCAAGACAACGTGTCTACAAGTATAAATAAAAGGTTAAAAAAGAGTTAGAAAACTCTAGCAGATAGCTATTGGTTCACTTGACTGGTGTCAGTGAACCATCATCTTTTTGCACTGATGATGGGGCTTCATTCATAATAGCCCCCAAATAGCTATCTGCTAGAGTTTTCCAACTCTTTTTTAACCTTTTATTTGTACTTGTAGACACGTTGTCTTGCATTTTTAACTTCATAAAACCAAATTGTTATTCCATAATGTATTCGATAAAAAAAAAAAAAAAGTGCACAAGTCGAGAAAAGCTTGTCTTTTTTTTTCTTTTCTTTTTTTTTAAATATAATTTTTGATTTTCAATGTAGTTCAACTTTATTTTCCTTTATTTATTTATTTTTTTAAATCCTGGTGTCGTGATGAATTTTTTTCATTAATTTTTTTTAAGCAAATTAGAATTTAACTTCTCTATTACACAAAAGATTTTTTTCGAGTCAAACAAAACGATTGAAAATGAGCAAAATAAACCGGAATTAAAATTCTGAAACAAAATTAAGTTGCGAAAAAGAACAGAAAAATCAATTTTGGATTTTCATGTGAAAGATACTACTCGTTTTCGTAAAACATTGCATCTGGCATTCTTAATTGTGCTTAATTTCGTCTTTATTATATTTGAATTATTTTGTATTAGACCATATTCAAATCCACACTACGCGATTCGAAAGCTGTCTGCTATTATTTCCTTTAAGCCACGCCCACACTGAAATCGCTTTCCGGTTGCCGTGTAGTCACGTGATATTCTCTGCCCTGCTGGATCCGATATTCCCGCCACCAGAAAAGTGAGAAACCATGTGAGAATCAAGCGCGAAAATGAAGATGGTATATGTTTAGGGTTAGACTTAGACGCTCCTAAGATTCGACATTTATTTGATTTCCTCCTCTATGGTCAGAAAACATCTGAATCGGGCTCGTTGGGGGCCAAGCATGGATGATTTATGTGATTTTTGCTTTCTGTCACTCAATCATCTTGACGTTGTAGAAATTCGTGCTCTCGCAGAAGTCCACGCTGTTTAGTTTAGAACTACTTGGATGTCGGTTTGAATTCATTTATCATACTTATGGTCAGGTGTGGCGAAAATCATAGTGAAAATTTGAAAATTAGTTTTTTTATGATTTCAACCTTGATTTTTTATTAATTCTTTAAGTAGGTTGTTAATGAGTTCGATTTGAAGCCAGTCAGTGATACCTTTAATTTGCAATTTTCCTTTGACTGTTATTTCATCCAAGGACTGCAGTTTTGTGCGTCTGCCCGGAATAGGATTAACCAAGCCATGCTCTATACATTTAATTGTTGGCTAATTTAAATGCAGCTCAAATGTTCGTTGGCTTGTTTATTTAACTTGGTTATGTTACGTCTCAACAATATTAAGGTTAAAGCCTTTTTTTAAATTGTGCAAACATTAAACTGTTAGTTCCTAACCAAACTTTCAAATTTAAAACTGCCAGATAGTATACATTAATGAATACCAGATACTGTTGTCCCCGCTTAAACGAATACTGTCGGTTCCAAAAAATATTATTCGGTTAAGCAGGGTGCTTGATTAAGCGGGGATCTTTAACATTGCATCTATGGCATGGGTTCCGGGATGTTTTATTCGTATAAGCGGAGTATTCGTTTATCCGTTACCCGATTAAGCGGGGACGACAGTATTTAATTTTTTGACTTTAATTGTTGACTTTAAGTGCCCTGGAGATGAATCACATTTGTTATTGTAAAAACTGAAATGTTTTTGTTTCAGGATCCAGTAAATTTGTTTGTGTGGAATGTATAATGTAAAAAAAAATATTTTTACTAGCATATCCGTTAATATGACCTAACAAAGCCGTAAGGGCAGCGTCTGATTGAAGAGACTACACCACTCCATCTATTTATCAGAATTACAACATCTTACTTCCATTAATGTTTGATACAATATTGTTTTTTTCATTACTTTTGCTGATTTGAATAATATGACATGCAAGCTCTTGGTGCTGTTAAAGATTTTATTATATGTTCATTATTTAGGACCTAATGTGTTCAAACTTTTTCTTCTTCAAAACGATAGATCTCTTTGAAAATCTAGATTTATAGTGCTTTGTTTGGATTCAATGCTAGGCAGTCTCTCAGACAAGGATTTATTTGTATTAGTATAAATACTTGAACAAGGTACCTTCTCTGTTTCTTTTACCAAACTCTATGATTGTCGTGCAATTTTTAGTTTTTTTAAACTTTCCAAAACTGCAAAAAATTTCAAAGGAACATATTTTAGAAATACAATAGCAAAAATACCTTTTCTTGCTTGGGTCAGTAATAATATCAAGAAACATTACACATTTTTTGTCTTAATTGAAAGGACTTGAAACTTGTGATTTAAATTTGAACTCTTCTACGAAAACTGCCATAAAGAAGAAAATAGTATTTGTTTGGAAGTGAAAGCATGACATTTAAGCCCATACAAACAGGAAGTATTTCCAAAATGTAAAGTTGAACCTCATTTCTTAAAAAACATCGATCTGTTGATAAATTTATTTTTAAACCTAGCCTCTCCTATGTAGCCACTGATGTACAAACTTAAAAAAGTCAAGCCATCTGTAATCCTGTCATATTCTAGTTAATTATTTTTGAAAATTCAATTATTGTGAGTCGTTGGCATAATTTAAAATATCACCAAATTTGCGTTAACTCTTTTGGGATACTTTGGATTAGAGTTGGTTGGATTAAAGAAAATGGGACCTTTTATTGGGTAAGGATGGATACAAAATCTTCATAACCATCGGTAATTTCGGTTATGTTGACAAAGTGAGATTTTGTACAGTAAGGACAGGGACAGATGAAAAGTATTTACACAGAGCATGATTGTGTTTACGTACTGTTTTATATACAGGCAATTCTCTGTAAATTCGTAATAGGCTATCTGGACATAGTATTTTAAGAATAATAAAGTGTAATAAAGTAATTATCGCTCTTAATACAAGTAAAGCATTAATACTTTGTAGGCCAATTGTATTTGCAGAAATTCCAAATTATTTTTTTTTTCTAGAAATTATCTAAGCACCAAAAACAGTCCCCTAGCTGTCCCAATCCTATTGTCTAACACTTAAAGGCAAAAAACCTATTAACACTACATAAATTTGGCAATTAATATCTAAAAATATAATAATGCAACTATATCTTTTTATGAAATAAGGTCTAATTACGTATTTCTAAAACTTAAAATTGTCGTTTAAATCCTGTCCGGAGATTTTTCAAACAGTCCCCTGCCAGAAATTCAAAATTCCAATAGAAAAAATCTGTTACTCTTGCAAATATTTTTTGGTATCACACTATGGATTTTCAAAAATTATTCAGTTTTTTGTACAAGTTTTATTAAGTTGAACGTGACGAAGGTTTGACTTCTTGTTTTAATTTTTCTTTCGGGGTTTTGCTTCTGTAAAATGTCACGAAAAAGTGGTTAAATTGTCACGTATCTGCAATTTCTTTGCTGGTGTGGAAAAGCTTCTTGCTAAAGAAGAAAACTCTCTATAATCTGCAAGTGTGATGAACTTCTTTTATGATGCTAACAGTTTAGTTATTATGGGGAATGTCTATGCAAGGATGAGAGAAAAATCGTGCGGTGTACAGGTAATGAAACTATAGTATAAAATCTATTGATCCAATAATTTTTTCTCTGCATCATTTTAAATTTATTCGCAGTTGTTGACTGTTCAAAATGGGCCTATAATCATATGATCTCACTGGTGTTATTTTCTGAGCTACTTTCAAAGAAAATAAGCTTAAGCCAGAAGTCAGTAATGTAAAGAATTACGACGACGTCACAATATAAAATAAAAGCAAAAGATTTCATCTTTTTAATCATTGTGATTTTTTATTCACTCCTCTAGAATTTCTTTTTTTCCCTGAAAAGGACCCTTTTTGGAGAGTGATGTAACTATTGTAAAAATTATTGGTTTGTGGGATTAAATAATGTAGAAAAATATAGGGGACTTGCATATTTTCATGCCGAAATCCTGTTCGTCATGTGAGTTTTTCAGTGGCATTCCAGGTGGCTTTAATGGTTTGCGTGTGTACCCCCGTATTGTGGTCCACGAAGTTGGTGGAGTGATCTACCGTTTCATACTTATATCTAACACTGTTTAAACAACCATACGACTGGAAGCAGTCAGTATAATTTCAGTGCCCGGCGTCACATGCTCTTGGATGAAAGGGCGCATGTTGTCTGCTCCTGGAACTGTGACCGCTGACATCTCGACAGACCTCAAGGCGCAGCTCCTTGGTGCCCCGGTCTATCATCCCTAGAATCCAGAAGCCTTTCTTCTTTCTGCCGACATGGTGTTTTCTTCTTCCTATCAAAGACTCGTCTATTTCCACTACCTGTCCATCGCCATTAATTGGACCAGCTCGACGATGTCTTTGAACCATTTCAAGGGAAATAATTTCCCTTAAGTATGAAAATAAGTTGATTTTCTCGGAGGGTTGTTCACGGCATGAAACCAATTCTGAGAATAATTTCATATAAACGCACTGATTTGCGGGGAAGAAATGCAATTTTATCTTATTCCAACATTCAGTTGGTTCCTTACATTTCTCTATTATTTGCCTATACGGCCCCTCTACAAATAAGTAAATCAAAGAAATTGCGGATTGACTACGAATTTCAAATTTCTCAACATCTTCCTGAGTAAGCTTTCCATCCTTGGTAACTTGAGGTTTCTTCTCAGAACCAGAGACAATATTCCACAAATTACGCTCCCGTAGGAGAAAAGTCATGTCTGTAGCCCATTGAGGGTAATTATCACCTCTCAACTTTTCTATCGAAAGACTAATAGACATGGTTAAGAAAAATCTTGGACAACAGCAGATTCAAAAAAATTTGACTCAAAGTCAACAAATTCAATTTGTAGACGGCCCCTCATTCATCATCAGTCTGAAATAAAGGCAGACATAAAGGTTGAAAAAACAATGATTGATGTCGAAAAAAAAATGAAGTCCAATAGCAACCTCAAAATATCTAAATGCAATTTGGAGACGCCCCCCCCCCCCCCCGACGAAAATTATCTCTGAAGTCGGTTCTCTTATCTGGGACAGTTGAAAAAAAAAACAAAGTCCAGGAATCATGCATCCACAGAAACAGTCCAGTATCACAACACTGAAGAAAATCATCGAAGGAATTCACAAAAAAAAACAAGTTCGGCAATCCTAGTCCATTTAGTAATGGCGACGAAAAAATACGAACTCGCGTAGTAGAAGCTACAAGAAACGCCCATAACCTAATGATGTCCCAGACTAGTTTAAGTATGGGGCATTGGTCTAAATAATTATATTTCCAGAGTGTTCGCTTTTTCCTTGCAAATATGGATACAGACTAGTTCTTCAAGCAATAACTATATTTATTGTCAACAGCAGTAAAAACAGATAAAAAACAATATTAACTGACCACCGGTACCTCGGCATTCCTACACAGCCTCAACTTCAAATATAGCTACCACCTAATAATTTTAATCTACGTGCCTATAACGCTCAAGATGGCAAGGCATACTAAACATACGTAGAAGTGGGGAGCTAGAAAGAAGATTCATCATAGGTGAGCCGGACCGGCGAAAACCGACTCGCGACCGAGTAGCGACTCGCTATTAAAAAGAAACAAACAACCAAGGTTGTAAGTAAGTAAGTCAAGTGCCGTCTCCCAGTAAAGCTCACGCTTATATACAAACCTAATTTGCATCAAGATGCTTGAATGATGCCCCGCCCATACACGTGCGGAAGGCAGCAGGCAATCCCAACGCGGAACGTTTTTCATTTGCATATCGGCACGCCCTCTAGCGGACAAAAGCAGGCAATCTAGTTACGTGCATCTGAGCATAAATTAGATGGAGGAAAAGCAATGAAGGGGTAAGTAAGAAGGTGACAGTAGCGCTAATTCTATCATAGCCCACGAAGTTGGTGGAGTGGTTCACAGTTTAATGCTTATATCCAACACGGTTTAAACAACCATACGACTGGAAACAGTTATTATTAATTTTCGTGCCTGGCGCCACATGCTCTTGGTTGAAAGGGAGCATGCTGTCTGCTCCTGGAACCGTGACCGCTGACATCTCGACAGACCTCAAGGCGCAGCTCCTTGGTGTCCCGGTCTATCATCCCTAGAATCCAGGAGCCTTTAATCTTTCTGCCGACATGGTGTTTTCTTCTTCCTATCAAAGACTCATCTATTTCTACTGTCTGGGCAGAGTATCTTCAGAATAAAGTAATTATCGCTCTTAATACAAGTAAAGCATTAATACTTCGTAGATCAATTGTATTTGGAGAGATTCCATATTATTTTTTTTTTCTAGAAATTATCTAAGCATTAAAAACAGTTCCCTGGCTGTCCCAATCCAATAGTTTAAACATTTAAAGGCAATATTTCAAAAAACCTATTAACACTACATCAATTTCGCAATTAATATCTAAAAATAGAATAATGCAACTATATTTTTTTATGAAATAAGGTCTAATTACGTGTTTCTAAAACTAAAATTGTGATGTAAATTCTGCCTGCAGATTTTTCAAACAGTCCCCTGCCACAAATTCAAAGCTCCAATAGAAAATATCTGTTATTCTTGCAAATATTTTATAGCATCGCACTATGGATTTTCAAAATTTTATTTAGTTTTATGTACAAGTTTTGTTAAGTTGAACTTGACGAAGGTTTGACTTTTTGTTTTAATTTTTCGTTCGGAATTTTGCTTCTGTAAAATGTCAAGAAAAAGTGGTTAAATTGTCACGTATCAGCAATTTATTTGCTGGTGTGGAAAAGCTTCTTGCTAAAGGAAAAAACTCTAGAATCTGGAAGTGTGATGAACTTCCTTTATGATGCTAACAGTTTAGTTTTTATGGGGAATGTATGCAAGGATGAGAGAAGTCGTACTGGTACAGGTTATGAAACTATATAAAATCTATTGATCCAATAATTTTTCTCTGCATCATTTAAACTTTATTCTCAATTATTGACTTCAAAATGGGCCTTTAATCACATGATCTTACTTGTGTTATTTTCTGAGCTATTTTCAAAGAAAATAAGCCAGAAGTAACTAATGTAAAGAATTATGGCAATGTCACAATATTAAATAAAAGCAAAATATTTCATCTCTTTATTTATTGTAATTTTTTATTCAGTCTTCTAGAATTTCTTTTTTTCCTGAAAAGGACCTCTTTTGGAGAGTGATGTAACTATTGTGAAATTATTGGTTTGTGGGATTAATTAATGTAGAAAAATAGAGGGGACGTGTAAAGTTGATACCTGTGTGCGTTGAAGAGAGTACGATTACTGGGCACTTATTATTATTGCCTGGGATAGCATGTCTGGATAATTTGAATTAGGTCTTCAAAGAGGTCATACGGAAATCCTTCCCTTCTTTTCTCCACAGGTACTCATACACTCTGTCATGCATATTTTCATGCTGAATTCCTGTTTGTCGTGTGAGTTTTTCAGTGGCCTCCAGGCGGGTTTTAATGGTTTGCGTGTGTACCCCCGTATTGTGGTCCACGAAGTTGGTGGAGTGATCTACCGTTTCATACTTATATCTAACACTGTTTAAACAACCATACGACTGGAAGCAGTCAGTATAATTTCAGTGCCCAGCGCCACATGCTCTTGGATGAAAGGGAGCATGTTGTCTGCTCCTGGGACTGTGACCGCTGACTTCTCGACAGACCTCAAGGGCCAGCTCCTTGGTGCCCCGGTCTATCATGCCTAGAATCCAGGAGCCTTTCCTATATCTGCCGACGTGATTTTTTCCTCTTCCTATGAAAGACTCGTCTATTTCCACTACCTGTCCATCTCCAGCAATTGGACCAGCTTGACGATGTCTTTGAACCATTTCAAGGGAAACAATTTCCCTTAAATAAGAAAACCAGTCGGCTTCAGTTTCTTGATAATTTTTCCCGGTCTTTCCTTCCTTTCGCCAGGGGTATTCGTACAATCTGTCCTGTAAATTTTTGTGCCGGATCCCTGTTCTCGTGAGTCTGTTATTCAATGGCCTCCAGGTGGATTCTATAGTTTGAGTGTGTTTCCTCGTGTCGTGGTCCACAAAGTTGGTGGAGTGATTGACCGTTTCGTGCTTATAGCCAACACGGTCCAAACAACCATACGACTGGAATCAGTCAATATTAATTTCAGTGCCCGGCGTCACATGCTATTGGATGAAAGAGAGCATGTTGTCCGTGCTCCTGGCAGTGGCGTACCTATGGGGGGTGTTGGGGGGACAAAACCCGCCCCCCGAAACGTTGGTCCAAAAATGCAAAAAAATATATAAAACTCCTAGAATGAAAAAGTACGATTCTTCAGCGAATATCATTGTGTTACAGACTTCATTGCCACCCCCCTCCCCTTCCCAGAATCCTTAAGGACTGTCTTTTTTAGGAAATAAATGTCAAAATTTTCCGGAGGTAGGCCTCTAAACCTCGAATTATGATCGAAATTCGTCTGAAATTGCGTTTTTGGGATTGAAATTTTGAAAAATTCGCTGGGAAGAATTTCTGTAACCTACCATTTTCTTTCACATTATTAAAAATGGCCGGCAATCGTGTTTTACTGACTGAGGAAGAGATCGAAGATCACCAAGATAGTCTAGAATGGAGTTTTTAGAGGTAGAATTTACGAAAATTTCCGGGGGTGAACCCCCGGACCCCCCTTCCATTTTTCTACAGTAATATTTCTTTACTCTTTAAAAAGCTGTCCGGTTTTTCGAACTTCGGAAGTACGCATTTTCAAGTGCGTATTATATATATATATATATACACACATACTTACATGCAAAGTGTGGGTAAAAAGGGGTTTAAAATATAAACCCCCTGAAACCAACGAGTGGTTACGCCACTGGCTCCTGGGACTGTGACCGCTGACATCTCGACAGACCTCAAGGCGTAGCTCCTAGGTGCCCCGGTCTATTATCCCTAGAATCCAGGAGCCTTTCCTATATCGGCCGACGTGATTTTTTCCTCTTCCTATGAAAGACTCGTCTATTTTCACTACCATCTCCAGCAATTGGACCAGTTCGACGATGTCTTTGAACCATTTCAAGGGAAACAATTTCCCTTAAATATGAAAACCAGTCGTCTTCAGTTTCTTCAGATAATTTTTCCCGGTCTTCAAAGTCCCTGATTGGGTCCACGAAGGAGAATACGATTACTGAGCACTTATGGTTTATTGCCTGGGATAGTATGTCTGGATAATTTGAATAAGGTCTTCGAAGAGGTCGCTCCGGAAATCCTTTCCTTCCTTTCGGCAGGGGTATTCGTACAATCTGTCCTGTAAATTTTCGTGCGGGATCCCTGTTCTTCTCGCGAGTCTGTTATTCAATGGCCTCCAGGTGGATTCTATACATGGCTGCCACACTTCCGTCTGACGGACGGAATTCCGTATTCTGTAAAATGTCGTGGAAATTTGTTTTGGGAAAAAATGAAATGAAGCTTTAAAAAATATCTCATTTAGATTTTTCAAAAAAAATTAAAAACAAGCAACTGCTTAATAACTTTCTCTCTAGTTGCACCTTGAAAACTAGTAATTCAATTATTTCAATCATAGCTACATTAATCCAGAAAATTATTTTAAAGCTGTTTTTTCCAGTGTTATTTTTTAGCGAAGAATCTCTTACCAGAAACTTTTTATTGTCAAGAATCTTTTAGCTTGAATTCGAAGCTTTTTTTTGTTCAGTAACTAATACAGTAATTTTTTTCGTTATCGCATTTTCTTCCAAAAAATCTTTTTGAAAAAACTATTCTGAAAGTTGAGATTTTACTTAATTTTGCGATTTGGTTTTATTATATAGTTAATTACAACATAAAAATGCAACATATTTGTGCATTAAATTACAGACATATTACGCGCTAACATGTTTGTGTAGCAAAATGATGCCAAGTGCTTTTCAGTCTTTGTTAATTTTTAGAGTAGCACCCATGATTCTATAGTTTGAGTCTGTTTCCTCGTGTCGTGGTCAACAAAGTTGGTGGAGTGATTGACCGTTTCGTGCTTATAGCCAACACGGTCCAAACAACCATACGACTGGAATCAGTCAATATTAATTTCAGTGCCTGGCGTCACATGCTCTTGGATGAAAGGGAGCATGTTGTCTGCTCCTGGGACTGTGACCGCTGACATCTCGACAGACCTCAAGGCGTAGCTCCTAGGTGCCCCGGTCTATTATCCCTAGAATCCAGGAGCCTTTCCTATATCGGCCGACGTGATTTTTTCCTCTTCCTATGAAAGACTCGTCTATTTTCACTACCTGTCCATCTCCAGCAATTGGACCAGTTCGACGATGTCTTTGAACCATTTCAAGGGAAACAATTTCCCTTAAATATGAAAACCAGTCGGCTTCAGTTTCTTCAGATAATTTTTCCCGGTCTTCAAAGTCCCTGATTGGGTCCACGAAGGAGAATACGATTACTGAGCACTTATGGTTTATTGCCTGGGATAGTATGTCTGGATAATTTGAATAAGGTCTTCGAAGAGGTCTCTCCGGAAATCCTTTCCTTCCTTTCGCCAGAGGTATTTGTACAATCTGTCCTGTAAATTTTCGTGCAGGATCCCTGTTCTTCTCGTGAGTCTGTTATCAATGGCCTCCAGGTGGATTCTATAGTTTGATTGTGTGCCCCCGTGTCGTGGTCCACAAAGTTGGTGGAGTGATTGACCGTTTCGTGCTTATAGCCAACACGGTCCAAACAACCATACGACTGGAATCAGTCAATATTAATTTCAGTGCCCGGCGTCACATGCTCTTGGATGAAAGAGAGCATGTTGTCCGTGCTCCTGGCAGTGGCGTACCTATGGGGGGTGTTTTGGGGACAAAACCCGCCCCCCCGAAACGTTGGTCCAAAAATGCAAAAAAATATATAAAACTCCTAGAATGAAAAAGTACGATTCTTCAGCGAATATCATTGTGTTACAGACTTCATTGCCACCCCCCTCCCCTTCCCAGAATCCTTAAGGACTGTCTTTTTTAGGGAATAAATGTCAAAATTTTCCGGAGGTAGGCCTCTAAACCTCGAATTATGATCGAAATTCGTCTGAAATTGCGTTTTTGGGATTGAAATTTTGAAAAATTCGCTGGGAAGAATTTTTGTAACCTACCATTTTCTTTCACATTATTAAAAATGGCCGGCAATCGTGTTTTACTGACTGAGGAAGAGATCGAAGATCACCAAGATAGTCTAGAATGGAGTTTTTAGAGGTACAATTTACGAAAATTTCCGGGGGTGAACCCCCGGACCCCCCTTCCATTTTTCTACAGTAATATTTCTTTACTCTTTAAAAAGCTGTCCGGTTTTTCGAACTTCGGAAGTACGCATTTTCAAGTGCGTATTATATATATATATATACACACACACACATACTTACATGCAAAGTGTGGGTAAAAAGGGGTTTAAAATATAACCCCCCCTGAAACCAACGAGTGGTTACGCCACTGGCTCCTGGGACTGTGACCGCTGACATCTCGACAGACCTCAAGGCGTAGCTCCTAGGTGCCCCGGTCTATTATCCCTAGAATCCAGGAGCCTTTCCTATATCGACCGACGTGATTTTTTCCTCTTCCTATGAAAGACTCGTCTATTTTCACTACCATCTCCAGCAATTGGACCAGTTCGACGATGTCTTTGAACCATTTCAAGGGAAACAATTTCCCTTAAATATGAAAACCAGTCGGCTTCAGTTTCTTCAAATAATTTTTCCCGGTCTTCAAAGTCCCTGATTGGGCCCTTGAAGGAGAATACGATTACTGAGCACTTATGGTTTATTGCCTGGGATAGTATGTCTGGATAATTTGAATAAGGTCTTCGAAGAGGTCGCTCCGGAAATCCTTTCCTTCCTTTCGCCAGGGGTATTCGTACAATCTGTCCTGTAAATTTTCGTGCCGGATCCCTGTTCTTCTCGTGAGTCTGTTATTCAATGGCCTCCAGGTGGATTCTATAGTTTGAGTGTGTTTCCTCGTGTCGTGGTCCACAAAGTTGGTGGAGTGATTGACCGTTTCGTGCTTATAGCCAACACGGTCCAAACAACCATACGACTGGAATCAGTCAATATTAATTTCAGTGCCCGGCGTCACATGCTCTTGGATGAAAGGGAGCATGTTGTCTGTGTTCCTATGACTGTGACCGCTGGCATCTCGACAGACCTCAAGGCGTAGCTCCTTGGTGCCCCCGTCTATTATCCCTAGAATCCAGCAGCCTTTTCTATATCTGCCGACGTGATTTTTTTCTCTTCCTATGAAAGACTCGTCTATCTGCCACTATTCATGGTCATATAACACACTTGTTTATATTGCTGAGTGCCAACTGACCTTGGATTTGAAGCTAATATTCGCTTTTTTCTTAAGGACCATTTGCCTTCTTCAAAATCCAAACAAAAATCACTCTTTTCAGCTAAATTATTTAAGCTCTTACTGTGTATGTTGTACACATTTTATTTCCAATAGATAGGTGTCACTCCCATCATGCATCACGCCATCAGGAGAAGCTGCGAGAGGTGGGGAAAAAGGGCTTTTCACAGGTTAAACTTTTCGAACAATATGGCTGGTTATAGGCAGTTCTGACATAGCCTGACCAACATATTCAAACTCCCTGCCATACTTCACAGGGGCGAAATTAAGCTCTTGCTGTGAGATTGATAGGGCTGTTTGCATAACTTCAAAAAAATCACCTCTTCTGGTAACCTACTTCGTGAAATTTAGCGGCTGTAAGTCGCAGCACACGCTTATCTCCGCAACGTACTCGAGTGTCGCTGAATTGTATTTTGCTCCAGTTCCTACATTTCCTCAATGTTAAATATAAATTTCGCTTTCACCAGTGGGGATACTTGATTCACTTCCTTTATTATAAGGTTTGATGACAGAACAAAAGGGATACAGGAGGCATATATTTGCTGCAATTGCCTATGTACAATTGTACATGGGCCAAACAGACATGTACTGGGCATTCCTTCCTTCATTTTTGAACAAAGCAGATTCATTCACTGGATCTTTTTTGCTGGAGAGCTTGCACTTACCATATAAATCCCGGCATTTTTTGGACTGAACTTCAGAGGTTTGGGCCTGTGCCAAGCTTGCAGTTCTTTTGTTGGTGCTTGGTAAAGTTCTTGCCTACTGCAATCTTCTAATGCAAAAAAAGTGCTTCAGCATGATTGTAGAAAGCGGTAGGTGGTCCAGCTGAGCAAGAGCATTTGCAATTCATAACCTACGAAACATAAAGCAAAGAAAATGTAAGTTAAAAGGGTATTCAGGAACTATATGGGAGAAAAAAAAACTGATAAAAATTTATGGGTAGTATGTATGATTGATTCTATAAAATTTACATTTAATATGTATTTCAAATCTCCTGGGCTGTTAGTTAACTGTGTGAGATATGTTAAATTAAAAATTTATCAGAAGCATACTTACCGGACTGACCACAGCGCTACGCCTAAAACACAAGTGGTTACATTACTTTGGAATCCCGCATATTTATCCATGCTCGTTGCTTAACTAATTGGACGGGGGACATACACGATGGTAGAAGTGTTCGAAAACTAAAGCTTCCCATTGAAAATGTAAGTTTTTCAAATAATTTTTTTCCTCAGAAGTAAGAGGCCTGGCTGCCTACATCTCTTCTTAAAAAAATGGATAAATCGTTTTATTTATAGAGGTGATCATAAATATAAAGAAAAAGTAATAAATTTAAAAATAAAGTTTTATCTGAAAGACAAATATTGAAATTCATTTTTTTTCTCGATAAACTTCGGAGGGGGTTTGCTTTTTAAAAACCTCCTATTTACATCAATATAAAAAGGTAAAATTATTTCAGTGCTCTCTCTAAATCGTTTCATATTCAATCTTAAAAGCAATGGTGTCACATACTTTAAACAGACAGCATGGTTATGTAGAGCAGTGCAGCTCTTAATTTAAAATCATGAAAGTGTTTAAAACATATAATTGCATAAAATATTAATAATTTTTTAATTTTTTTAAACAAATAATTTTCTCACCTTTTGAATATTGATGGAGTAATTATGTCTCCTGTTTATATAGACAAAACTTCTCGCTTCATCAGTAGTGTTTGGAGCTATGATTTTAACATGAGTGCAATCTATTGCTCCAATTACTCCAGGAAATCCATACCTCTGGAGGAAGGCTCTTTTAATATTGTTTTGTTCGGCTCTTGACAGTGGAATTCTAATATAATGGGGCATCAGAATATCACAGATTGCTTTGCTCACCTCCTAGTTGCACTTGAAGACTGTTCTTTATACAATACCGAGATCGCGATCTTTAGCTACGACTCTCTGGTTGGTTGGTTACTTTGGGTTTACTGGCACAAGAGCCTTCATAGACTATACTGCGCCAAACGATGATAACCCATCAAGCATATAAAAACATAAATGATGTTTAAAATCTTAACTAATCAAGAGAAAGGACTGACAATTTTAAGTAAAATCAGAAATAAATAACAAAACCAAAGACAAAGATAAAACCTCTAAATTAGAGATATCAAACCAATTTCATGCAAAAAGGGGAACAAATTAGGATGAAGTGTATCCCCAAGTAATTCCCTCAAAGTTGGATGGAAGATATTAAAATGTTTAACGTAAAAGCACAGTGTGTACACACTAGATTTTTTTTTTTACATTTTTGACCATAAGATACTTTTAAGATCACTGTACAGTTACATCTTACCCACCAAACTTTGCAGATATTGCTTAGCAATACTACAAATTTATGATAATACGTTACATAAGCTGTGCTGTAGTTGGGGGGGGGGGGGTTTCGCCTTGATGTTTTAAAGGATTCACTAAATGAAAAGGTGGATGAAAATACTTGGTAAATGGTGTTCCCCTGCGTCTAAATACAGCACTGGTTAGAAGCAAGAACTTGACCTTTCTCCTTTCAGAACAGATATCATATTGGTGCTGAGAGAATGACAGAAAACATGCAAACAAGCTAATGTAATGGTAAACATAACATTAAAGAAAACAATCATGTTTTAAAGATTATATTTCAAAATAATTCAACAAACACTATGCAAATACCATATTGATACTGTCAAACATTACTGTCGAGCTCTATGCATCCCTGAATATAGTCAGGATTGCTGGATAATTTTTTGAGAAATATCCATGTCCCAGAAAACATAATTTGCTTCTTCTAGCTATGAAAAAAGATTCGAAATTTCTCTGGACATTAAATACATAGGCTATGTCGAGGGTGCATTTTTTCATATCTTCCTAACTTACTTCTGTTTCTTATTTGACATTTTAAATCCCTTATGTTGTCATCAAGCTGTTGATACTTCCTGTGCTTGGGAGTTGGCTTCATGCTGCCTGCACAGAGCATTCGCATTTCTTCTGTCACAACTGCTTCCTCCCTTTGGAGCAGTTCAATGAGAGCAAACACATTTAGATGGTCTGTGGCTTCCCTGGCAATTTAGCCTGGAATGCCATGATTCCACGAGGTTGTTTATTCTGTGACCATCGTTCTTAAAATGATTCCATAACTCCCTGCAAAATACAACTTCATATTGTAGCGTTCAGTTGCACGATATTAATACCTTTTCTTCGAATAAAATATAACTCACTAATATAATAATGTGAACTAGATTCTACTTATTTCTTCTGAAGACTACCCTTGTTACGGAATGATGATTGAAATTCCAGGTTTGTGAGTGAATATCCACCAGCATAATCTCACGTCTTCAGAGAAATTAAAATATCTTTGTGTGTGCATACTTACGGTGGTGCAGCAAGAAATTCCTCAAGGAGTGTGTCCAACCTAAA
Organism: Uloborus plumipes; assembly: GCA_038373865.1. Taxonomy (NCBI): domain Eukaryota; kingdom Metazoa; phylum Arthropoda; class Arachnida; order Araneae; family Uloboridae; genus Uloborus; species Uloborus plumipes. The sequence continues at coordinate 23,399 of JAXGGA010006232.1, forward strand.
AAACGGACTCTGATATTAAATATTGCATATGGGTGATTCTACGGTCAATGCGTTTTTTGTGTCTCCAAAGAAAAAATAATCTGTTTCATTTCACACTCAATTTATCACTAGCAGCCGTTATTTTTATGATTGTTGTGGTAAGGGCCAAACGAAATTTCAATTTTTGGGGGGTTTATCGATACGAGGGGAAAATGGGTTGCCAGGGGAGTGACACTAATGGCAGAACTATCGTTTCATTTACTATCACTATTTCTGGCTCTGTATAGGCTGCTTTTAATGGAGAAGTAGGCCGGTATTCTGCTTGCCGCTTGAAGCTGACAGCTGCCTCGACTATTTGTTGCCAATAAGAGATGATGAAATGCATGTGAAATAAGAACCATGAGGCACTTACATTTTAGTTATATGAAGTGTTACTGAATGCTTATAATGCTAATGTATTCAAATTTTTATCAACAACTTAGTTACTAACATAAGCCAAAACTTTCAAAGTTCTCTAATGGTAATTTCAAGTTTGAATCGTAATGGACCTTTGGATAAAATGTAGTGCTCTTGAAAATTTTAAAGAAAAACCTCTAATGTACTCTCTCTTGGGGGCACCCCTGTCATTCCATTCTTGAAAACTACCTCCTTAGTCAGCAAAACATTTTTAGTTACTAGCAGGTCCATCATTTGTGAGATCAGGAGGACTGTTCTCCAACATCGACTCCCCCGATCGAAAGAAATTTTTTTTTTGCTGGTTTTAGGTATTATTTACATTGTTTTGCAAATTGCCTCCCCCCCCTTCCCAATCTCACTGAAAAATCGAACGGAGGCCATTCTAGATAACTTCAAGTCATCTTGTATATTTTGCATTAAAATTGGTTTTACATCATATCGTGAAAATCATACATAAATTGCTTAGGTTTAGGACTAATATTAAATATATTTTAGCGATAATTTAATTATTACTAAATTAATCAACAAAACATTGAAATAGTATGATTCAAACAGTACTTATTTGTGAATTGTCGGCAGCGGAACTGTGTTGTTAAGCGCGGCTTTTCCCCTCACTTCCTCATTAAACTGCGTTTTCGCAATCCTCGCCTCTTCAGGTTGTGGGCATTTGCCAGCGTACATTGCTGATTATTTCCCATAATCAATTTCCCGAAGCAATTATCTTTCCTTCTTCTGACTCAGTACAAAACAGAATTTGGCATGTTTTTTCTCTGTAAATTGTACATTAAATTCTGATAATTGAGGAATGAGGATGTCTCTTCCGTTTTGATATTTTATGAAAATCACTTGTAGCGCCATTGTTGCACGAAAAATAAAAATAGAGCACGCAACGCGAAATAGAGCACGAGAAAATAAGGCACACTGGACACAGGTCAAGCAAGAAAGACTTTAAAAAAAGTAACCCTCTGCATGAAAATATTCCTCGCCAACCTATTAACAGAAAGCCAACCCCTCCCGTCAATCAGAAGACAGAACTTAGTTTTTCGGATTATTGACAATGGATTTAGTCATGGGGCGCTTAGGCGATGTCGCCTTTAATCTCCTGTGGAAGAATGTCACGAGGAGCTGACTATGTTGTTGGGTAGAAGTTTGAAGAGAGGAAGGTGCAGGCTAATTGGGCAAGCCCAGGGAAGCAGTGAAGAGCCATGATTGGTCGGCTGGAAAGCCGGCAATGTTATGCCGTGCTGTGGCGCCGCATAGCGCCAAGAGAGGGAAGCTGTCAGTCCTCTATGCAAGGGAGAAAAAATAGGTAATATGGGAACTACTCTTCAGTCGGAGCGTTGGGTAGCAGATGGGTAAAAATATTTAAAAATTTAAAAAAGGGGGAGAAACTCCGCTATTGCGGGGGTCTTCGCCTGTGTATCGGATCGCTGTGATCATAAGAAGGTAGCTCATTAAGGAGCAAATTTTCCACAAACTGGATTTTGTCGTAGAATTTGTGCGAAAGTTTAAACATGAAGAATTTGAGAGAGTGAATGCGCAGTTCACTCTCTATGGTTTCGTTCCGAATAAACCAGGGGGAATTAGTGATTTGCCTGAGCATTATGTGCTGGCTTGAAGATAAAATTTGGAAATTGGTGACTGCAGTCATGCACCAAATGGGGCACGCGTAAGTCAGCAATGGTCTAAGATACAACTTGTAGATCAGTAGTTTATTATCCATGCTAAGGCAGGATCGTCTGTTTATAAGGGAATTTAATTGAATTTTGCGAATTTGAAACCTTTTGTGGATTTCACGGATGTGAAGATTCCACGTAAGGTTCAAATCGAGGGAGATGCCTAAATATTTATAATTAGTGGTCCAGAGTATGGTTTTCCCCATGAAGGTTGTATCAAGGGGGGGGGGGGTATTTTATTATGGAAGAAGTTGATTGCTTTGCATTTCTCTGCGTTGACTTTAATTTTCCAGATTTTAAGCCAGGCTTCGAGTGCGTGCAGGTGTTCTTGTAACGTTTGGAGCGCTCCAACAAAGGAGCGGTCGTGAGCAAGAATTGCTGTATCATCTGCGTAGCAAGAAATACTTTTTGAGGGGTGTTTTGGCATGTCGCTCGTGTAAATATTATACAATAACGGACCAAGCAGCGACCCTTGCGGGACGCCAGCCATTATTGGCCGTTTTGTTGAGTTAGTGTTTTTGACACGAACGACAAAATGCCTACCAACAAGGTAGGAGGTAAGAATGTGTATAAGTGCTTGGGGGGCCCCAAGATGAATGAGTTTGTAAATGAGACCAGGTACCCAAACCTTGTCAAATGCCTTAGCAATGTCCAAGAAGAGGGCTACTGACTGTCTGTGGTTGTATTGTGCATCTCTAATGGATTCCACGACTCTTAGTAGCTGATGTGTGGTGGAATGTTTGGCGCGGAATCCAAATTGTTCCGGTGGGATAATGTTGTTTTGGCTAGTCCAATTTTTAAGGTGTAACGAAATGCAATACTCGGCTATCTTGGAAAGTGCAGGTAAAAGGCTAATTGGTCTGTACCCCTCAGGGGAGTTGACCGGTTTATTAGGTTTGTGGATTGTTGTAATCACTGCAATTTTCCAAGAAGCCGGAAAATAACCTAATTTAATGGTGGTGTTAATTAAACTGGTGATTGTAAATATTGTGCGAATGGGTAGTTTTTTGAGTATTGTGTTTGTAATGGAGTCAATACCCGGACTTTTCTTCTTTTTGGTTTTCTCGACATATTCTAAGACATGGGAAGGGTAAACTTTGATGGTCTCAGTGAGTGGGTTTGAGAAGTAGTTGTGTAATGTATGGTAGATGCTATGTTCTGATTGAATATGTTCAGTGGTGTTGGCAGTGAACTGAGCTTCAAAGTGCTCTGCAAAAAGATCCGCTTTTTCAGCATCAGAGAATGCCGTGTACCCAGCTCGGCCTTTAAGGGGCGGAATGAATGTTCTGTTCTTCTTCAGTCTATTGGCCGCCTTCCAAAGGGTCCGATCGTCCGTAGACAGAGAAGATAAATAATTATTCCAGGAGTGGTTTCTGTTTAGCTGTATTTGTCTTCGAAGCTGGCTATTATAGTTATTAAGATTTCGCTTATCAGTTGGGCTTTTGGTTGATTGAAAAAGTTTTCTAAGTCTGTGCTTAATCATCAGTTGAATGCTTCTGGGGAGGTAGTGCCTTGCATCAGCGGCTTCAATTTTAATTGCCGTTGAGTTGAAATTTTGAGTTATGCTATTGGTCAACTGCAGAGTTTAATTCAGGCCCCGAGTTAATGTTTGTGACGTCAATGTGTGTGGTGCTCATAGCAGCTTGAAACTTCGTCCAATCAGGGACGAGTTTGTGTGTGAGTGGTGTGAGGAGCCTCTCAGTTTCAAAAACAAATTTGACCGGGTTGTGATCCGAGGAGAGCATCGCTAGGGATGTCACCTCGAAATAATAAGGAAATCCTTTCACAAGCCCAAAGTCAATCGTCGTTGAAGATCTGGGAGTAACTCTTGTAGGGAAGGGGGGGGGGGCTGCAATTCTGATGCCTAGGCGATTTGCCAAATTGTAGATTGTGTTACCGATGGCGTTGTGCGAATTGCAGTTCCAAAAGGTATGTTTAGCTTTGAAGTCTCCGCAAATGATAACATTATTATCGAGAGATAGAAGTTTCCTGAGGTCACTTTCTAGATCTCTACGATAGTGATTGATCATTTGGGGGGTTATAGACGGAGACAACCGTGAAGGGGGCAATGACATCTGAGGTGATTTTAATTGCTGTAGCTTCGAGTACTCTCAGAGTCGGGGTAATGAGTGAGTGATGGGGAATTAGTTTATTAATTGCTATGGCGGTACCGCCAGAGAAGGGGGTGGTAGTTCTTAATCTATCAGTTCTATTGAAGTTATATCCATATAAATTGGGGTCAGCCATACCTGGACCGTATCTGACTTCAGAAAGGGCAATAATATCAGGATACTGATCCTCAAGAAAATACCTCAGGTCATCGACCCGGTATTGGAGACCGTTGCAATTCCAACAGACAAGGCGAAAACCCATTAGGCGTTGGAGGCAGAACTTTCCCCGAAGACCTTAGAGAAGGCTTCGAAAAGTACGAAAACTTTGTCCCACATAGTGGGGGTAGATTGTAATTCAGGCATAATTTGCTTAAAGATATTAAGGTAAAATTGAAGATCAAATGCGGAAATAAGTTCCTTAATGGTTTTAATTATTTCGAAAAAATGTGAAGAATTGGGTGAAGTTCCGTCTCCAGGGCCCTGATTGGTCGAGCTGGGAGACTTCTGAGCCGTGGGCGGGACGGGAGGATTTCCCGTAACTGCTTTAGCATAGGACAGTTTACTTGTAACTGGTCTAGCCTGTGGAATTATTTTCTGCTTATTCGAAATACCAGGTTTAACTTCTGGGTTTTTAGGGTTAATTTGGAAATACTCACAACCGCGAAAGTTAGCGGGTGGCTTCCTGCGCAGTTGCAGCACTTGGGAGAAGTGATTTTTCCTTTCCCCTTATCACAGTTCTGTGTCTTATGGTTTTCACCACATTTGACACAGCGTGGGAGAAGGTTGCAGTTTTCGCTCGAGTGATTGAGCCGCTGACAGTTATGACACTGTGGGGATCCCCGCTTGCGCTTAAAGGACTCCACAGAGACTATTATGTGTAGTAATTGATCTAATTTGTAGATTTCTTCTTAAGATTCAGTCTTCTCGATCTGGACCTGGAACACAGGAATGGGAATGTTCCCCTTCCTGGTGAGCTGGGAAATTTTGATGACCTTATAGTTTAGGTCTTCAAGATTGACTTTTATGTCAGCCTTCTCAGTAAAACGGGAAGACCTTTGATGATAATTTTGGCGGGAAGGTCTCTCCTGAAAGGCGTGACATAATGGGGGATGTCAGCATTTTTTAGGTAAGTGCTCAACTCTCTATGGGCTTGAGCGTCTGCCGCATAGAGATTGGCGAACTCACCTGAAATTTTAATTCTGAAGTCAATCTTGGAATTAGATTTTATGGATTCGATAAAGGCTTTGTAGCATATGTTGGGGTATTTGGTCCGGATCGGGGGGGGGGGGGGCTTTTAACCGGCTGCGCGTTAGGGCCGAGCTGCGCAGTTGCCTTATCTCCAGGCTCGGAAGTCTCCGTTGTATCCATATCATTTAAGTTCTCAAAAGAGTTACTGGTGGATAGAGGTTTATTAGCAATAAGTATGGGTTGCTTACAGACTTTATTAGAGGCAGTAAAGCCCTCATTGTCTGTCTGTCTCTTTACAGAGGCCTTGGTTTTTTGCCTTTGTGCAAGGGAGGGAATTTGGGTACCTTTGGCTGTGACGATAGCAGTAGCTGCGGCTTTATTGCCGCCACTAGGGTCTACAGCTTGAGGCTGTGGGCTAGATCTTGAATGAGCAGTTGTGTTAGGGCTAGAGCTTACTCCAGCAGTCATGTACTGCTCTAGGCACCTGGTTTTAGCCAGGTAGGTTTGTACTATTGAATGCTCAGGCCGAGGAGTAAGGAACTCATATTTACCCTTTGCAAGAAGCTGCAGGTACTGAGTCGTTGCTCCATCGGCGTAAGCCTTCTTATCCTCTGGGTTGAGGGATCTGACATTCGACTCCTTTGCATACTCAGCAAAGGCATCCTGTACACGCCGGGTGGCATCATCATTGGGCGTAGCTGCCTGAAGATATGCCAGGTAGAATGGTCCAATTGTATCCGATAAAAGCTCACTGAGCGAGTGAAAACCGCTGGGGTTCTCAAACGACCCCGCCATTAGCAGTGATAGTGAAAAGGGGAAAGCTACTGGGAAAGCCTTGAAAAAGGCTGTAGCGTCAACTTATAAGGCCTGACCCGTCCTTTTATAAAAACAAGGAGCGAGCCCGACCAAAATAAGCGGGGAAGATCATCACTGTTTCACAGCGAGGTGAGACGCGTCCGTTACGAACGGCATCTCAGTCCGAAAAAAGAGACCGTTATGTTTTGTAGTAGAAAATATTGTGTTTTCTTTTTCGGATTATCTGAAAGAAAAGTGTGCTAAGTCCTTAACAAAGGAAGGAAGCGTTAATTCTCCCTGGGGAACAAAAAAAAAAAAAAAAACACTTCAGATGAAACAAATTGAAACAGTCTGTTGTTGAAGTAACAAATATTTGATCTACCAATGCTTAAATAATTTAAGCGCTGTTTAACTTTAAATTCGAGTAGTGAAACATCTTGCCATTGCCATCTTCTATGAGAAAGACGTAACATACGAATCTGATGTCCAAAAGTTTGTATGTGCCATCGACAAATAAAACTTCTGGGAAAGCATCATATGCTTCAGCCATCTTCTTATCCTGGAAGAATAATCTATGAAGGACATCTTTTGCATGGACTACGTTAACACTACCGACATATGTACACTGTACATATGGCATTATTGTACAGTGGCACTCAAAAGTCTTCGTACACCTACAGTTTTCAATGAAAAATAGCTCTATTCACAAATAAAAATGAATATTTCAGAATGGGAATTTACGAATAAGAACTATATTCTGTTCTCGACTAGGCTGCATGAATGATTTTAATTACACAGTAAAACTTGATTTTTAAAAAATCACTAAACAAAACTTATTAAAACTTTTACTCCACAAAAGTCTTTGTACACTTAAAAAAAATATCAATATATTATTAAACATCATAATTTTTCCTTAAATTAATATTTAGTAGGATAGCCTGTAGCATACACAACAGCTTTTAAGCGTCTGGGAATAGATTTCACTAGTTTTTTTTTTTTTTTGTAATTTTGAGTCAATTTTCAACCACTCATCCATATTCACCGTTTTTAGTTTATTTTTTGTTCTGATGTCATGTTTTCTGATCCTAACTTCCAATTCTCCAAGTGTGTTCAATTGGATTCGAATCCGGAGATTGAGGTGGTGTTTTCAAAACTTTTGGACAATTATACAGGCACCAGGAGCGAACGTTGAAAGCTGTGTGCTTAGGATCATTGTCCTGATAAAAAACAAAGTTAATGTCAATACCCAAATTTTGGGCTGATAGTTTCAGAATATTTTAAAGAACTTGATGATTCATAATTCCATCAATAAAAACCGAATTTCCTAGACCTGATGCTGACATGCACCTTTCCACACAAGAACACCTACGCCGCCATGTTTTAATGTTCCAAATAAGTTTTTAGAATTAAGCGCCTCATTTTTCCTTCGCCATACAGTTATGCGTCCATCTGAACCAAGAATATTAAACTTGCTTTCATCTGCAAACAGTACATGTTTCCAGTACATTTCGGGCTTGTGTCCGTTTACCTTGTCGTGGTGGGGGGGGGGGGGGGGCTTGCGGTGTGGTGTGTTCGGGGCGAGCTCTTGGGCGGAGTAGTGACCCCCCAGTTGCTCAAACTGAAGTTCGGCGGGAAGGGATTTTCTCCCTCCTTCCCTCATCACACTTACCAAATTTCGGAACAAGCCCAAGCCAAGGTGTGGCGACCGTGCCGATGGCTGAGTGGTACCGGGGCCAAGCGGTATCTCATACGGGAGGCTTCAGGGCTAGCTGGCGAACCCTGTCGTATGCAGCCTTACCCCTGTGTAGGGGGGCTACGCAGGGGCTCGACCCCACTTTTCCCCCCAGTTCTCCGGTCCGTTCATGGATTCAAACAACAAAAACTCTTCTCCCCCTAGTGGGGAGCGTCAAAATGAATTGTCGTCAAGTACTGCTAAGTTCTTTATCATTAAGCGTAATAGTAATTTAAATTTTTCTACAACTTCACCTTTTCTTATCCGCAGTATAGCCTACTAAGGCTCTTGCGCCAATAAACAAAAAAAAACAACCAACAACAACCAACCTTTTCTTATCAATAAAGCTCTGACTCATTTAATTGGAGAATACGAATCAGTTAAAAAATTGCGTACTGGCGAACTTCTTGTTCAAATAAAACACCAGAAACAAGTAAAATCCATTCTCTCAATCAATCAAATAGGCTCTTATTTATGTACAGTAACAGAACACAAAACGCTAAACTTTTCTAGGGGTATTATTTCGGAACCAGATCTCCTCTTTACACCCGAGGAAGAAATCTTGGAGGAAATGCAGTCGCAGAATGTAAGCGGAGTGAAGCGGATCACCGTTAAGCGTGATGGCAAATTGGCGCCCACCAAACACCTGATTTTGACATTCTCAACTCCTGACCTCCCTTCCCGTGTAAAAGCTGGGTATCTCTCTTGTTCAGTTCGACCTTACATCCCAAACCCGCTCAGGTGCTTTAAGTGCCAGCGGTTTGGGCATTCTAAGATTTCGTGTCGTGGTACCGAGACATGCGCCAGATGTTCCGAACCTGGCCATGATAGTGTACAGTGCACGAAAGACTTCAAATGTGTCAACTGCAAGGGAGATCATCCCTCCTACTCGAGAAAATGTTCTAAATGGCTCCTAGAAAAAGAAATACAAGTAATTAAAACGACTCAAAAAATATCATATCCTGAAGCAAGGAAAATAGTAGAATCCCGTACACCTACCGCAGGAATTTCTTACGCTACTGCCGTTAAAAAAGTTCTTAAATCTTCAAGCACCCAAACAGATGCTCAAATAAACACTATTAAGTCAGTTATCTCACCCAAACAAAATGTTCAATCTTATAGTTCAAATTCTTCTCAAAATAAAATTACGAACACCAAGCCACAAACAGAAAAACAGATCGTAAACCCGCCTAATGCTGTAATAACTATAAACAAGAACTCGCAAAATTCAAAAAAAAACTATAGAAAAAAAGAAACTGATTAAATCAAGGGCTAAAATTGGGGTGTCCTCGAAACAGAGGCCCCCAAATTTTTATGGTTTTAAAAAAGAGGACTTCTTGTACTCTAACAAGAAAACCAAGCTCACTAAAGCTATTCTTGAGGAAGTTGTTCCCCCTCACGATGAAGCTAATGATATTGCATTTGAAGAACTCCCGCCATCCGACGATGAAGGGTGGAAGGACCCCTCTGCCTAATGTGCCACGTTTTTGTTTGGCCGTTTTTCCTCATTTTTCTCATCATGGTCCTGAGCATTCTTTCGTGGAATTGTCAGAGTTACTCGCATAATGTCACCGAAATCAAAGATCTTGTCGAAACTCACCAACCGGCCATAGTTTGTCTGCAAGAAACATTCTTGTCCCCTACAGATAGACCGAGACTGAAAGGTTTTGAAATATACCGCAAGGACTGCTTGACAGGAGATCGTCGTTGTGGAGGAGTGGCGATGCTAATCTCCACTGATTACGCATCTAGCCAGCTCAATATCAACACATCCCTCCAAGCAGTAGCTGCACGTGTTCACCTTCACTCGTTGCTAACAGTTTGTTCTATATATATTCCACCTTCTTATGACTTGAGAAGCGTGGAATTGCAGACACTGATCGATCAACTCCCTCCCCCTTTTGTCATCTTGGGGGATTTTAATGGCCATAATCCCCTCTGGGGTAGTCCAAACTCCAATAGTAGAGGGTTGATTATTGAAAACTTTATCTATGACAATGATCTTTGTGTACTTAACAACGGTGAAAATACATATTTCCATCTTCCAACGCAGACTTACCATGCCATCGATTTGTCAATATGCTCACCTTCGCTTCTGCCACACTGGGATTTCGAGGTGGAAGGTGGTCTCTACACCAGTGGCCACTCCCCGATCAAGTTAACATTTACTGGACGCTGCAGCTACAATGAGCAGCAGCAAGCCCGTTATCGCCTTGATCGAGCTGATTGGGCAGCATTTACCCAGTTGGCAGAAATAACACCGGAAGTTGTGAACGAAACCGACATTGATGTAGCAGTAAGCCGAGTAACCGACATTATCTTGAATGCAGCGAATGTCGCTATACCAAAAACCACCAGGAGGAGGATTAAATTTCCGAAGCCTTGGTGGAACTCTGATTGCCAGGCAGCCTATAAAAACAGAAAAAAGCATGGAACACATTTCGTCGATATCCGACCACACAAAATCTTGTGGCACTCAAACGAGCTCGTGCTGAAGCTCGGAGGATTCGGCGAAAAAACCAACGGGACTCGTGGCAAACATATGTCAGCACAATAACGACGTCCACCCCATCCAAGACCGTTTGGGGCAAAATTAAAAAAATCGTTGGTAATTATCAAACATCTTGTGCTCCCATACTTGAGAAAAATGGTCAAACAATATCTGACCTCAAGGAGGTGGCTGACTGCTTGGGGACACATTTGTCAGAAGTCTCTAGAGCAAACAAGTATGGTTCAAAGTTTTTAACTCTCAAATCACTTAAGGAAAGAAAAATCCTTAATTTTAATTCAAACATTTTAGACTCACATAATACCGATTTTACTTTTAAAGAACTTCTTATTGCATTGCAAAAAACCCGCAATACTTCACCTGGTCCTGACGAAATACACAATAGTATGCTGAAAAATTTGAGTAAAGCATCTTTGGAAAATATACTACATCTTTTTAATAGAATATGGACTGAACAACGTTTTCCGACAATCTGGACTCAAGCAACAATAATACCGTTACTAAAACCAAATAAACCACCCAATCAACCTGAAAGCTATAGACCAATAGCCCTTACTAGTTGCCTATGTAAATTGATGGAGCGGATGGTTAATGCCCGACTAATTTTCATTCTGGAATCAAATCATCTAGTATCCTCATTCCAAAGTGGATTCAGGCGCGGCAGGAGCACTATAGACAATTTGCTGCTTCTTGAAACATCAATCAGAGAAGCATTTCTTAAACGTAAACATCTTGTGAGCGTATTCTTTGACATTGAAAAGGCTTACGACCGTACTTGGAGATATGGGATCCTCAAAACTCTGCACGAGTATGGGTTGCGAGGTAACCTACCTATTTTTATCTCCAATTTTCTTAAACACCGAACTTTTCGTGTACGCGTCAAGTCTATTCTGTCTGATACCTTCATCCAAGAAGAAGGTGTACCCCAGGGAAGTGTGTTGAGCGTAACCCTTTTCGTTATTATAATCAATAGTTTAATCGATCAACTACCCCCCGCTGTCAAGGGTACCATGTTCGTGGATGATTTTCAAATCTCTTTCTCGTCAGCGAACATGAGTATCATTGAAAGGCAGCTTCAAATAGCCATTAATAAAGTGTCTCAATGGGCAGAGGAAAATGGTTTTTCTTTTTCTGCTCAAAAAACCTTCTGTATACATTTCTGCCGTAAGAGAGGGCTTCATCTTGACCCGAACTTGCTGCTTAATAATCAACCCATAACTGTTAAAGATCAAGGAAAGTTCCTTGGTCTTACTCTTGATAATAGACTCAAATTTTTGCCGCATATACAGGAGCTAAAAAAGAAATGCACATTAAAATTAAACATTCTTAAGGTTTTAGCTAACACTTCTTGGGGTGCCGATACAGAGTCCATGTTAAGAATCTACAGGGCTCTAATACGCTCAAAACTTGATTACGGTTGCCAAGTTTATGGCTCTGCTGCCAAAAGTTATTTAAAAACCCTGGATCCAATACATAACCAGGCCTTGCGCATTTGTACAGGTGCCTTTCGAACTTCACCAATCAAAAGCCTATATATGGGTGATTCTACGCTATTTGAATTCAGACGGCCAATGAAAAAATTTAATGTAAAATTGAGTTTATTAATGTTTTTGTATGCTTAAGCATTACAGACTATTATCTTTTTCTGAATCACCCAATTAATTCACAACAATTATTTTATTTTAGCATTCATAGCTGAAAATAGTCATAAATGTATACTACCCTGGCCTGTCCAAATACTAGTTTTTATAAAAACATGTTCGACTTTCAATTTTTTGTCAACTTGGCATAATGTTTTCTGCTATAATCATACACTTACATTAACAGAGAAACATATATCATCATTAAACCTTGAAAAAATATTTATTATCATTAAAACAAAATACACTTTTCAACGGGCCATATCAATAGTGTCACCCTCACCTGGCGAACTTCAAAGACTGAAATTTAGCATAAAAAATGCAAAAGGATGACTTTGACTGCGAATAACCAGTGTAATACTGAGTAAAGTTAAAAGCAAGCTAAGTGGTTTAAAAAAAATTCAAATATTATTGCATCGGTTCTAGTTGAAAGTGCCCCAAAGCGTACTGCGCCAGTCGCTGTAGTATTTCCCCTGGTAAGTATAACTTTTTATATTTCATCGTTACATAAGTGTGCGTAAGTATAATGTAATGCTTATTGTGTGCAGACATCACGGTTTACGTGAAGTTCTGGTAAGAAGAAGGCGTGATGTTGTTTTTATAGGTAATGTGTGATTTTGTCACTTCTCTGGCATCACTCCCCTGGCAGTTTTGTTCCAAAAAAGGGTAAATATACATTAAAACTGTGTTATAAGAATAATTAATTTCATTTTTAATCTTAATTGCCCCTGTGAAAGCAATTTGAATGAATGTAAATAATGCGGGAAGTATTTTTATTTGGAATCTGAGGTGCGACTTGTGTGCAACATGTCGTGTTTTCAAGATTGATTTTTTTATTTTATTACAACGCGAAAGTTTTTTTTGAATACAGATCTTATAGAAATGAGTCCATACTCTGATTTTACACAGAAAAATAAGTGAAATAATCGTAAATAAAACCAGAATCCTGCCAATAGTGTCACTCCCCTGGCAACGCATTTTCCGCTGGTATCGATAACCCCCCCAAAAATTGAAATTTCATCTGGCCCTTACTACTTCAATCATAAAAATAGCGGCTACTAGTGATATAATGAGTGTGAAATCAAACAGATTACATTTTCTTCGGGGACACAAAAAACGCATTGACCGTAGAATCACCCATATATTAGCACACGAACCTTCTCTCACAAATCGAAGACTTAAACTTTCTCTTAATTTTTACTTTAAAACCAAACCGAATACAAACCATCCGCTTCATCTGCATATTTTCCATCCGTCAAATGTAGATTTATTTCTACGCCGTCCTTCGATCACCCCAACATTTGGGATCCGAATGCAACAGGAGCTTGATTGTCTGCAAATTTCAGATTTTGAGACATACAACATAACTGAACTAATTGAACCATGGAACACGAGCAATATATATGTTCTTCATGATTTCGATAATTTTCAAAAAAACACAACAACTGACTCCTTATACCAACAAATCTACTTTGCAGTAAAACAACAGTATCCGCTATATAATGAAATTTTTACCGACGATTCTAAAAGTAATGATCACGTCGGCTTCGCGGCAGTAATTGATGGTCGAGTTATATCAGAACAGTTACATAAATCTTGTTCTGTTTTTACATCTGAAATAAAAGCTATAGCCACATCTTTAAAAACAATAGCAGAATCAAATCATAAAAAGTGGATACTATACACAGACTCTAAAAGCTCTATAGATGCTATCATTAACTGTAACAACAATAGCCATCCTTTAGTTATTCAGTCTTTTCGCCTATACAATAGTTTAATGCAAAACAATTTTAAAATTATTTTTTGCTGGATACCTGGTCATGTAGGCATTACTGGAAATGAGGCAGCCGATACAGCTGCCAAGGCGGCAAACTCCCATGCTGAAGATCTTGTACCTTTTGGAGACATAAAGAATTACATAACAGAATGCCTCAACAACCATTGGCAGCGTGACTGGGATGGAGAAACAAACAATAAATTACACTCCATCCAGCCACTGACAAAAGGTTTTAAATGCGTAAGAACCACTAGAAGAGATGAAGTCGTTATCGCTCGTCTTCTTTTCGGGCATACTAGGTTCACGCACAAGTATCTTCTTTGTCAGGAACCAGCTCCAGTATGCAACACATGCCACATTAGTCAGACAGTGTTACATATTTTGTGTAACTGCCCAAATTTTAACCATGCTCGTTTTAAATTTTTTAACTGTTTTTATCCATCTTTGACGGAGTTGCTAGGGGACGCACTCCACCCTAATTTGTTCTCATTTCTTCATGAGATTGGTTTTATCTATTTGATTTAGTGGTTTTACCTGTCTTGTGGAAGTCGTCCTTGTTTCTTAATTGTTTAACAGGTTTTAGTCAAATTTTTTGCCACTTTTTTCTTTTGCGTTTTTATTTAGAATTTTAAACTTTGTATATCTGTTTCATTATGAAATGCTTTTTAATCTTTTAATTCTTAGCTCCTTCGTATTTCAGATCATTTCTGCATCTCATCATTTTTTAAACAAAACTATCGTTTGGCGCAGTATAGTCTATAAAGGCTTTTGCGCCATTAAAAATAATAAAACCAACCAACATTTCGGGCTTGTTTAACATCGATTTTGCGAAGGAAAGTCTGAGCCTCCTGTTTTTCGAGCTAACAAAAAAAAAATTTCCGGGCAGAGCGCCCGTTTAACCCAACTGATCTGAGGATTCTGCGAACAGTTTCTGTTGAAATTGATGTAGAAAACCTTTCGTTAAACTCTGCAGAAACTTTTACTGCACTCAAACGTGGATTTTGACAAATTTTCTACTTATAAATCTCTGATCACGCTTTGTTAGTTTTGACGGTCTACCTTTCCTTACCTTATTTTAGATCCTATTTTCTTCTTTAAACCGTTTAATCATACACTGCACCGTCGAATGAGTTAGAATAACTAATTTGGCAATACTTCGATATGATTTACCCCGAATGTAATGAAAAATAATTAATTTTCGAATCGCGTTAGTTGTTTCTTTACGAGTGCGAGTCATCTTCAGAGAATATGTAGAATTTTGCGGAGTAAGCAAAAAAAAAAAAAAAAAATAATAACAAAATAAACAAACGATTATATTAAACTAGCTGCGTGGCCCGGCGTTGCACGGGCTGTAATGTAGTGAAGGCAGTTTGAGAAAACTACTCGCCGCCAAGGCGGCTCGCCTTTACAGTCGCGAGGAAAGTTTCAATAAACTACTCGCCGCCAAGGCGGCTCGCCTTTAAAGTACCAAGGAAAAGTTTAACAAACTACTCCCCGCTAAAGCGGCTCGCTAAAAAGCTTTCCTGCATCAAATAATCGAATTATTTACACATGCTTCCTCAAAAATAAAGACGGTGTCAAGTAGCGCATACTTAGCACTCTCCCTAAATAACAAATAAAATTCCTTTCCAAAAAGAATTATTTCCAGACCGCTTTCTTCCTGTAAAATTAATTGCAAAATTCTAAACGAAAAAGTTCTTTTAATATTTGCCAAAAAAAGTCCCTTCTAAAAACAGCAATTGCAATTTTATTTAAAAACACATTTTCAAAATGGTACCAGAGCAAAAATATGTCATTAATAATTAGAATGTCTTAGAATTTTAAATAGTTCAATAATTTAATTAACGTTCTAATTCAAAATGGCAACGGCAAGAAAAAAATATCTTGGAATTTTAAATAGTTCAATAATTTAATTAACGTTTTAATTCAAAATGGCAACGGTAAGAAATAAGTCTTGGAATTTTAAATAGTGCAATAATTTAATTAACGTTTTAATTCAAAATGGCAACGGCAAGAAATAAGTCTTGGAATTTTAAATAGTGCAATAATTTAATTAACGCTTTAATTTAAAATGGCAACGGAAAGAAATAAATGTCTTGGAATTTTAAATAGTGCAATAATTTAATTTAAAATGGCAACGGAAAGAAATAAATGTCTTGGAATTTTAAAAGTGCAAATAATAATTTAATTTACGTTTTAATTAATATCTCAGTTAATTAACGTCGTAGAATAACGCGGTTGGTCTTATTGTCTTCCTTAGAAAATTTCGAATCGAATGGTAGGGTCACCCGGGGCAATTCCTGGTCAGCAAGTTTCTGGGGTAATTCCTGGTCACAGTCCTTTTTATGTCTTAATAATCCTTCAGCAAAATGAAAAAAATCACAGAGGTACTCTGAACTATCTTCATTGCAATTCATTGCTTAATTATGAGTTGACTGTGTATTTAGTTTGAAAAAAAAAATCTTTTTAAAATCGCTTGTTAAATTTCGTAAAACAAGATTAGCCTTAGTTTTGATACATTTGTACAAAGATCGTGATCAAACTCAAACTTCTGAATATTTTTCTTTTTCGTTTTTTTGGTTGAATTAGGTACCATGTCAGTTACTGAAAAATAGTTTTGGATTTACCATTATTGTTTTGAATAATTTGCAGGAAGGCTCCAAATAATGCCCCTGGCTACTGGGGTAATTCTTGGTCAGTGGGGTAATTCCTGGTCAGTCCCTTTTTAATATTTATGGATTATTATTTCACCTATTATTGACATATGTTATTGATTTAAACTATATGTAACTCTGTGAGCCTTAACTGCAAACGCAATGTAACATTCTTATCTGTTAATGATAAGTATACAATATACTGAATTTTTCTTTGTTAAATTTCATCCAATTATTTTATAAGTTTTAATAATTATTCTTAATTATACTAAGAAAAATGCTTAATTGTAACTGCATTGTACTATTCACTTAACTGTTCACCTTAACCTGTTCATAACAGACAGAAGCATGTGCTCAGTGTGTATGGTGCATGTGCACCATATTTTTTATGGACCTATTTATTTGGTAGGTGAAGATTCATTCACAACAGATATAAAAGCTGTAGCTATTGCATACAAAGTGTATAAAAAGTACTTTGGCTAAGTTTTATTAAGTAAAGCTATTATGTTGAAAACAATTGCATTCTTCCTTAAAAAAATTAAATACAGTGTTTAATTAGCTATATATATAAATAAATTCTTTATCTAATTAGTTTAATAACTTGTATTAATAATGTGCTTACAAAATGTATGCATTTTCATCAATCATTTGAGTGACCAATAATTGCCCCGTAAGTGACCAGGAATTACCCCATCTCTGGGGTAATTCCTGGTCACTAATTAACGACAATTACTCAAGTTCATTATGTATTGTTGATAGCATGAATATTTTATTCGATGGACATCCCAATGTGCTTCCTCCATACCAAAATTTGTAACTCTAACTTAGATAGATTTTGTGATAATTGGATGTTAATGCTTTTTGACCAGGAATTACCCCAGGTGACCCTACTATGTTTGATTCTCTACGCTCAGCGGTTTTTGAGGAGTTCAAGCTTCAGACGGACAGACAGACAGACGCGGACAGATTTTAATAGTATTAATGTTATCTACAAGAAAAAGTAATAAAAAATGTCAGACGATAATTTTAAGTACGAATTTATTGGACATTACTTGGGTGTATGAAGACTTATGTAGCGCGTTTTTTCTATGACTCTGTATGTTTGGACCAATATCAAAAAAAAAAATAGGTAATTTTTAAAAACTAAATGCTGGGTTTCATTCAGAATAACATAAAAATAGTGTAAAAAAATATTGAAATCAATACTCAAGCTCTATTCCAGGAAATATGGCTTTTTCTACAAATTTTCAAGGTGTACGAACACTTTTGTGAGCTACTGTATATTGTAGTTCGTTCATGACTTTCTTTTCGCTTTTTTTTTTCTCTTTGTATCGTGCTACAATATTTGATAAGTATTTGAGCAAAACAGATTTGCCAGTTTGCTGCATTAATTTTGCTTGGAGCAGTTTTTTTTATTGACCTTCATCTTCAGCATTTTGCTGGCATGCTTTTGCAATTCTTCCGGCAGTTGTCTTTCGTGGAAGTTTAGCTTGTACACCTGCTATATTTGTAATATTATTTTGTTGGGAATTTTCATATTTCACCAATTCTGGTTCAGTGGTCCCATCTTGTCCCATTCTGACATCTGTACTTCCTTTGAAAAAAATTAATAATCTATTTGTCTCAAAAAATAATTGTAATAAGCAGGAAATTCTATTATTCAGGATAAAAATCGCTAATTATAACAGTTTGGTTCAGACAGAATTTATTTTAAACGGAATATTCTTTTAACCAATATTGCAAGAAGCGGGCTTGACTGCAATAGTTTTCTAGTGCAGCCCACCCCGAAACATCAAAATCTACTAGAACTTCAACCACACAAACAACATGGAGATTTTATGCTTAATTTGTCTGAATGAAGTACAGGTGGATAAATCAAGTCTAGGGGGGAGGAAATGGAGTTTAGATTGATGTATAATCAAGCCTATGTACAGGTTTTCATAAAGGGAGGGGTTTTAATTCCCTATTCCTTCTGGCTTGCATTGTCTGGAAAAGACCTGATTAGCCGCGTTCACATGGAAGCTTTTTTACCTCGCATTTCCCCGCTCCGCTCCCGAAAAAAACCAGTTGGAAAATCCACCGTTCACATGTGAAAAGAGGTTTTATGTGTTTTTTTAACCTACTTGACTTGATGACTAACTTTTAATTGCTGTGTCCATTCTTTTAAATAACGCGTATGTTTCGTTTTATATTTAATCATGTATTCTTTTATTCATTTTATATTTTTAAATCCATTTAGAACATAATTTTAACCTTATTAAATGAAAAACTGGCGCAGTATAGCCCGATGGGGCTCTTGCGCCAGTAAAAATCAACCAACCAACCCCCCCCCGTTGTCCGTTTACCTTGCCGTGGTGGGGGGGCTTGCGGTGTGGTGAGTTCGGGGCGAGCTCTTGGGCGGAGTCGTGACCCCCAGTTGCTCAAACAGAATATCGGCGGGAAGAGATTAGTTTCTCCTTCCTTCCCTCACCACACTTACCAAATTTCGGAACAAAAACCCAAGCCAAGGTGTGTCAACCGTGCCGATGGCTGCGTGGTACCGGGGCCAAGCGGTATCTCTTACGGGAGGCTTCAGGGCTAGCTGGCGAACCCTGTCGTATGCAGCCTTACCCCTGTGTAGGGGGGCTACGCAGGGGCTCGACCCCAGTTCTCCGGTCCGCTCATGGATACTGAAAATAAAAACCCTCCTCCCCCTCGAGGGGAGCGTCAGAATGTTTCGCTAAATAATCCGAAGTTCTTTTTAATCAAACGTAATGATCCAAATTTAAATCTTGCTAAAGTGTCTCCTTTTATCATCAACAAAGCGCTTGTACATCAAATAGGTGAATTTGAATCCGTAAAAAAATTACGCAGTGGCGATCTTCTTCTTGAAATCAAAAATCAAAATCAAGTTAAATCATTAATGGCCATGAAACAAATAGGTTCGTATTTAATTACCATTTCTGAACATGCCACTTTAAACTTTTCTCGGGGAATCATTTCGGAGCCCGATCTTCTCTACACTCAGGAGACGGAAATCTTAGAGGAGATGAAAGACCAGTACGTAAGTGGAGTGAGAAGAATTACCATCAGACGTAATGGAGAAATACTGCCCACAAAACATATCATCTTGACGTTTAGTACTCCTAACCTCCCTTCACGTGTCAAGGCTGGCTACCTCTCTTGCCCAGTTCGACCGTACATTCCAAATCCTCTACGTTGCTTTAAATGCCAGCGTTTCGGTCATTCCAAGCTATCCTGCCGTGGAACAGCTGCTTGTGCCAGATGTTCTGAGCCCGGCCACGATAGCAATGAATGTACGAAGGAATTTAAATGTGTCAACTGCAAGGGAGACCATCCCTCTTACTCTAAAAAATGCTCTAAATGGCTTCTTGAGAAAGAAATTCAAATCATAAAAACGACCCAAAATGTATCATATCCTGAGGCACGAAAAATTGTTGAAGCCCGTACCCCTACAACTGGATTATCATATGCTGCAGCAATTAAAAAGGTTGTTAAAAGTTCCAGCACACAAACAGAGGCACCAACCCAAATTAGTACTGTTCAAACTAACAAACCCAAGACTACACAAAAACAATCCAATAGTACAAAAATATCCCCGAAAAAAATAAATGAAAATAAAGAAACACAAATGGTAAATATAAAACCAGCTGAATTACTCTTTTCAAATATGCCAAAGACACAAACTTCGAAAAAATGCACTGAAAAAAAGAAAATTATACAAGCGCGTGCCAAAATTGGAGCTACCTCTAAACAGAGGCCTCCTAAATATTTTGGTTTTAAAAAAGAGGACTTCTTGCTCCCTGGCAAGAAAGTTAAACTTACTAAATCTCTTCATCACTCCAGTCATGACGAAATAGAGGACGTCGAATTTAAAGATATTCCGTCGTCTGAAGATGAAGGATGGACGGACGTCCAAACCAAATGAGGCGCCCTTCTTTCTTTTGGCCGTTTTTCCTCCTTTTTCTCTCCATGGCCCTGAGCATTCTCTCTTGGAATTGTCAGAGTTACTCGCATAATGTCACGGACGTCAAAGATCTTGTCGAATCTCACCAACCGGCCATTTTCTGTCTGCAAGAGACATTTTTGTCACCTACTGATAGACCGAGGTTGAAAGGTTTTGAAATGTACCGCAAGGACTGCTTGACAGGAGACCGTCGTTGTGGAGGAGTGGCGATGCTAATCTCCACTGATTACGCATCTAGCCAGCTCAACATCAACACGTCCCTTCAGGCAGTAGCTGCGCGTGTTCACCTTCACTCGCTGGTCACAGTTTGCTCTATGTATATTCCACCTTCTTACGATTTGAGAAGCGTGGAATTGCAGACATTGATAGATCAACTCCCACCCCCATTTGTCATCTTGGGGGATTTCAATGGCCACAATCCTCTTTGGGGGAGTCCAGACACAAACAGCAGAGGATTGATAATAGAAAATTTTATTGGTAACAACGATCTTTGCATCCTTAACAACGGTGAAAATACATATTTCCATCTACCTACGCACACGTACCATGCCATCGATTTGTCAATATGCTCACCTTCGCTTCTGCCACACTGGGATTTCGAAGTGAAAGTTGGTCTCTACACTAGCGGCCACTTCCCGATCAAGTTAACCTTCACTGGACGCTGCAGCTATAATGAGCAGCAGCAAGCCCGTTATCGCCTTGATCGAGCTGATTGGGCAGCATTTACCCAGTTGGCAGAAATAACATCGGAAGTAGTGAATGATCCTGACATTGATGTAGCAGTAAGCCGAGTAACCGACATTATCTTAAGTGCAGCAAAAGTTGCTATACCAAGAACCACAAGAGTTAAGATTAAATATCCTAAACCCTGGTGGAACGCTCTTTGCCAGGAAGCTCATAAGACCCAGAAAAAGGCTTGGAGCAAATTCCGTCGATATCCTACCACAGATAATTTAGTGGCATTCAAAAGAGCTCGTGCTGAAGCTCGGAGGATTCGGCGGAAAAGCCAGCGGGACTCGTGGCAATCGTATGTCAGCACAATCACGACGTCCACTCCATCTAAAACCGTATGGAATAAAATTAAGAAAATCGTTGGAAATTATAAAACAAGCTGTGCT